>JAGFPH010010603.1:28813-39132 GCA_018207615.1 Philaenus spumarius | reverse complement strand
TTATTTGTTAACTTATATGTTTTTAATTGTTCGAGTGGTGATTGGTATAAAATTGTTATATGTTGTAGTATTTATACTAATTATTCTATTTGAATTATAAATATATATTTTTATCAATTATTGTAATATATAAAAATGTTAATTTATATTGGACGTAGCCTATGCATAAAAATGTCTTTTGGCTTTAATAAAAATGAAAAATGAAAATGAAAAATGAATTCTAAACCTTTATTATAATAACATTGAACGTACGGAAACAGTAAATATTTGTATAAAAAACTATTGTATAATAAAACAGCAATTGAAAGATTAAAATTATGTGTGTATGTTGCCGTTAAGGCCGGTAAAAGAATTGAAGGAAAGGCGTGGTGAACTTACACATTTACTTTTTCTTTATTCTGACCCATACGATCATCCCGAATAATCTTCCTGCATTACAGAATCACTCTGAAATTTACTTTAAAATTTCTACAACAAACCTTCCACCTCATTCAACACTATGATGCCTCCTGCAAAAGAAACGACCGTAGGTGCATTTAAAGTTAAAATATTGTTGAAGGGATAAAATAAAATTATGCTTTGTGTATTAAAACACACAGATTGACGACGGGTGCCGACACTGATGCCTCTTGCAGAAGAAACTGCGTTAGCCGCATTGTTAAAGGATCGTTGTAGTGTATGTATTAAAAACATACATATTATACAAAATATACTCTCTAAAACTGACGGTAATTGCAGGGCGATGAAATGCGAGCAAGAGAAACCGGACCCGAGACCCTGATACACTTCGGAACAATGGCTGTGTAATTTGTGAAATCATTTTAAGTGTAAAAGTTACCAGTGGTTGTAATACAATTCGTTCCGGTCTTTTGGAAAACTTTTAAAAGTCCAGATTGCTGTATACGAAACAGGATTGGCGGGACTCCCCGAGGGCAGACAATGACTGGAATCGGCGTTCTCTTACTTTCAAAAATTTCACTTCAGTCAACCGATAGGTTGTTTCGTTGATTAAAATCATGTTTTTGTTTGTTGAAGTTGAGTTCGCCGAGCTCGGGGCGAAGATATTAATGCCGATATGGCCGAAGTAAAGCCTGCGCTCGTAACTCATTCGAACTCCTTTTTGATTAATTCGGGTTAAGTAATCAATTCACGATAGCGAAACCGCTTTCTTTTAAATTGTTGGAAATTTTAATTGACACGTGTGAAATATAAATATTGTGTTGTGTTCGGTCGGTGCTGGAAATGTGCTTAGCAAATTGCGTTGATGAGGGGACAAGCTAACAAATTTATGTCACTCGTCGGCAACTTTCACCTAATTTATATTGTACATGAAAAATATTGCGTCAAATATACATTTTTAAAATTAAATTCTTAGCTTATTGTCATCATTGATTTTTACAACTGATTTCGACTGAAACGTCATCTTCAGATTTGTAAAAGATTATTAGCTTTTCGAAATCAAGAAATATTATTTTAATACAAATAAGATAGTGTCACAAAACATCGTACACTACTAGCTGTGTACCCTGCTTCGCTGAAAATTCTGAAAATTATTATCTTAATTAAGATTTATACTGTGTAAAAAAGTCCGTCCCCTCCCTTTATTTTTTTTTGCTTGTTAAAACAAACAAATATCTTTTGGGAAATTTTGAGTGTCCCCCAAAAATGGGGGATTTCGGAAGCAACTCAAAATTAAAAAAAAAAATTGAAGGGGGGATGGACGGACTTTTTTAAAAGTATAAGCCTGCCTATATCATGTAGTGATTATATGAGAATACTAGCTGACCCGTACGGCGTTGCCCGTGGTGGTTGGTATTTTCAGTCTTTTTTAACGTAATTGTATTATTTTTAAGTGTTCAGTCAGTGAGTGGTATTTGGCTTTTATATATATAGATCTTAAATAATAAAAGCACTATTGTCATAATAATAAAAGATCTTTAGTAACTTTGATCCCATCAAACCCCTCCTAAAATTTCGAAATTTTTCATACCCTTTCTTAGTGAGCACCTATGGCCCCCTAGAGGACGCTACATACCAAATTTCATTCCAATCCGTTCGGTAGTTTTGAAGAAATCGTGATTTAATAACTTTGATCCCTAAACCCCCCTAAAATTTCGAATTTTTTCAAACCCTTTCTTAGTGAGCACCTATGGCCCTAGAGGAAGCTACATACCAAATTTCATTCCAATCCATTCGGTAGTTTTGAAGAAATCGTTTTTTAACAAATTTGATCCACCCAAACCCCCTCTAAAATTTCGAATTTTTTCAAACCCTTTCTTAGTGAGCACCTATGGCTCTAGAGGAAGCTACATACCAAATTTTCTTCCAATCCATTCGGTAGTTTTGAAGAAGTCGTTTTTTAATAACTTTGATCCCCCCAAACCCCCCTAAAATTTCAAATTTTTTCAAACCATTTCTTAGTGAGCATTTATGGCCCTAGAGGAAGCTACATACCAAATTTCATTCCGATCCATTCGGTAGTTTTGAAGAAGTCGTTTTTTATAACTTTGATCCCCCCAAACCCCCCATAAAATTTCGAATTTTTTCAAACCCTTTCTTAGTGAGCACCTATGGCCCTAGCGGAAGCTACATACTAAATTCCATTCAAATCCATTCGGTAGTTTTGAAGAAGTCATTTTTTAATGACTTTGATTCTCCCAAACCCCTCCTAAAATTTCGAAATTTTTCATACCCTTTCTTATTGAGCACATATGGCCCTAGAGGAAGCTACATACCAAATTTTATTTCAATCCGTTCGGTAGTTTTGAAGAAATCGTGATTTAATAACTTTTATCCGCCCAAAACCCTCCCTAAAATTTCGAATTTTTTCAAACCCTTTCTGAGTGAGCACCTATGGCCAAAGAGGAAGCTACATACCAAATTTAATTTCAATCCGTTTGGTAGTTTTTGAGAAATTGTGATGAGTCAGTGAGTGAGTGAGTGAGTGGTATTTCGCTTTTATATAATATATAGATTTGGAGTTAGATCAAGACCAAAGTAATTATACGTACTATCTATTCCCTATTTGTTTATTATGAAACGCCCAACTTTTATTACCCGTTAATATTGCATCTTTTAAAAAAAACCATCACTTTCGATTTTATTAACATCTTATATGTGGTTGCACATAAATTGAATTTCAAGCAAGTATAATTCGTTGAAAACGAGTGGTTTGTCTTGGAATTAAGCGAATACAGTTATAACTAGATCGTCGGCGTTGTGTAACAAGTGGAAATATTTACAGTTTTTTTTTTTTAAATGAGTAAGTCACTCTACCGATGGGTAATGAGTAACCTATAATGTGAAGGTAAACCAGAGCAAGGAACAAGCGACATTCAATAACCTTGCTCCCCATCACACTACGTTCTCCTCATATACGCAGCTAATGTCAACTCTTTTAATAACTACTCAATGCTATCAAAACGTCTTTGAGTACAAACAGCTGAATGGAGAGGAATGTTTTGTGTATTGTTTACACTTTATTGCAATGAATAGTCGTGGACGAGGAGCGGATTCGAATACTATGCATTTGAGAATCTGACAAGGTTTTAGTAACAAATCACTAATATCTTACAATATACAGTACCGGTACTAGGTTCTTCCAACCCCTGCTCTCTTCGGTCACCTAAATCCGCGGTAACTCGTGGCGAAGTCAATACAGCCATAAAAAGATTGTATGTACTGCAAAAGAATCAAAGATAATAAGGTTACTTTCTCACAATACTATAGTATAGAGACAGTATAGTGTTCGCAAAAAAATCTATGTTGAGATTTTTGTGGAAATATCCGTTTTGGGACCCCCTGAGTCCAAAAAAGTGGTTTTTTACAAAATGTCTGTCTGTATGTCCGTATGTAGCCTATACAAAGCTAGAGCTAAAACTATTCGATCGATTTTAAACAAATTTGCACCAGACATGTCAAGTAGGCCTGTATGGATGTACAAAAAATGATTTTGGCAAATTTTGAAAAACAACCCCCTTTTTGGCAAAAAACCCAGAAAAATCAGTTATTATTTTTTTATAAAAAAACGGCTCTAACGATTTTGATAAAATTTGTCTTATTTTTAGCCTTTAATGTATCCTACCATACGCAAAATATCGCATCTTTCTAAAAATGCTCATTTAGCTAATAATAATAACAGAATTTTTAGGGTTTTTTGGCCATAAAGAGGGTTGTTTTTAACAATTTTTCAAAACCCTTTTTCATGTATCTATACAGGCCTAATTGACGTGTTTGGTGCAAATTTGTTTGAAATCGATTGAATAGTTTTCTCTCTAGATAATAATGATAATATTTATTAGTTAATCTCCTTCTTTAATAAATCACCTCTCCTACCCCACCTACAATTATGAAGTCGCAGTGAATCTGTTTAATAATTTAAATATGTTTGTGAGAAAGTATGTGCCAGTTAATGGTACCGTTTATTTTTAATGTTTTCCATACATACGGTAAAAAACTTTTTGAATTTGGACAAATATCTTTTTATTTTTGATTGGGATGAAATTTTTACCACTTATAAAGCAGAATAAGTTAGAAAGATTTTGAAAAGTTATGGTATATAGTACTTTAAGTTGGTGTGCTGCGATAAAATCCCCCGAAAAACGACCTTTTCATTTTACATAAAGTAATAATATAAATATTCATTGTTTAGCTTTAGAACTACTTTAGTCAATCAACACTAGTCCATTGTTCACATAAACACAATATATCTGCACAATTATTTATGTTTGTGTTGTTATGTATGTGATGTTTATGTGAACAATGGACTAGTGTTAGTGTTGTTGGCTGGCCTGATGATGCTGCCTGTGGCAGCGAAACATGTAGCCATACATTCAAAAACCAAGTACTACTATTGACTGAAAATTAAGGTATGTTAATATAATTAAGAAAACGTCCTTCTTATACGTTATAGTCAATCTAATTACAAACAGAATACTTTTTAGAAATATAAATTATCTCAAACCGTTTTCGAGATATCCTCAATTCAAAATTTAAACATCGATCCAAAAAGTGCAACATTTTTGACCATGTTGGTCAATTTTTCCAAATAAAGTACAAGGTTTCGGCAGATCGTTTATATCTCACGAACCGTTTAACGGATTTTAAATATAAAAACAGGTTTGGATTCGCAATTAAATTTTCTATAACATCTCTTATAATTATTTCATATTTACACAAGTGTTAGTTTTGCATAAAAACTTTAATGTTTTGACGACCTAATGAAGGGAATTACTCTTAATTTATTTCTGTGATCTGAAGATGGGTACATAGGTTACCCGAAACCGCGGTAATCACATAGTGATTTTAGGATTGGATAAGACAAAAAAGCAGGTATTGTACCTTTTTAATTTATTGATTTTGTTTCAATTGTCTGCTGTATAGGTAATGTACTGCAGCAGATTTATTTAAACAAAAACGTTTCTTCGTGTATAAGACCAGTCTTGTGAATAAACGAAAGTAGTTCAATAAACTGTTTCGATTGCCTGATGTATAAGAACAGTTCTGCGAATAATGAATAGTAAAGGTAGTTCACAATGTGCTGTTTCGATTAAGAAAGTGACTGCGTTAATAAAGCGGCGAAACTACTTGATATTTTTAATGAAAGGGTCTCTTGTAAGTAGCCATTAATCAATAGGAAACATAATGATGTCTTAATAACGACAATATTATAAGCTATCTATCAACCATGATATACTACTAAGGTTGTCCCAATTAAGTAGTCCAGATAAGATGATTAGCCAACTAATACAAAAATACAGGTTAAGCAACTCAAAGTCGATAACATAATTTACAGGTTTCCTCAATAAAGTCTGCTACAACTTCAGAGGATTAAGTCTTCCGTGAAATTAAGTGGTTTTTAAAACTTTTCCCTGAATTATTGGTTTAACCCTAAATACTTTCTCACATCAGCGAAACAATTTGTTGTAGTTGAAAAAACAAGCTTACTCATTAAAACCATTAATCATAGATGTTTAACCGTAAATCAAGATTGAAAGTACAAAATGTTTACAACGTTTTGATTAGGTTTCACGAAATTTTAAGCTGGTTCGTAACTATACTTTCAGGTATTATATAAACTAAAAACTGAAACAAAATAAACGAGAAGTGTCTTATTGTCTAGTTTCATCACTTGTTAAGACGGTAATGATATTTTCGACTAAAAAATCTACCCTTTGTTCTACGTCATAGAAAAAAGTCGTAAATAAAAATGATGTTGTTTTATTATTAATCTGATTTTAAACATCTTTATAGACAATACTCAGATATTAATAAAAGTATTTAACGCAAATTGAACATAAAACGCCACAATCTAATTAATAAACAGTAATACAAACATTATATCAGAATTTTACTTTTCAAGTCATTCTTTCCTCATATTTAAACAAATAAATATAATTGCCCTTAAAACATTTATTTATCCTTATAGAACTACATATTTTTTACTTTGGAATTGCAATGTATAAATTTATTATATAACTAGGAGAAATCCCTACGTGCTCCGCACGCCAACCCCGTTAGAACCTTCTGCACACATAATCATGTTATGTTTTTTTTATAATAAAGGTGTAAGATTACCAAAAACCCCAAAGCTAAGATGGTAAATAATGTTAAATGTTCAAATCAAATTATTTCGTATTATATAACAGCAGTTATAATAAAGGTTAAATGAACCAGTAAGGCTCAGGTCTACACTTTAATAAAAACCTACCCTACAAGTTAGAAAAATACAAATAATTGTTTCAAAGTTTGAAATCAGCTGTTAATGGAAATATTAGAGCAAACAGCTGTTATCTGTTATTTTATTCCATTGCTTGCTATGGTAATGAATGTAAATACATTCAAGAAATATGTGTTGGTTCATCAGTCTAGGCCTAACCCAAGATATTTACCGACTAAATTTACAAATATCTAAATAAAAAATGTTTTTATCAAAATGAATTATAGCCTATGTTACTCAGGCATAGTGTAGCTTTTTATAAGTAAAACTATTTTGTTTTCAATCGGTTCAGTTGTTCCAGTGATAACCCCCTACATACAAACAAATAATAAAAAAAACTTTACCTCTTTATAATATTAATAGACAATGAGTACTGCCAATATTCATATAAAAAGACGTTAACTGAGTTTGCTTCAAAAAGTAAACTTCCTTTTATATATTTAGAGATTATGGACGAACACATTTCTAATTGAATTGAAATATATATGTAACATATATGCAACTAAATTGTTTGAATATTATATCTCAAGTTTTTATTACCCATTTATAAAGTATATTATGGACAAACTCATTTCTTATTAAATTAAAATATAAGAACAAAAAATAAGCAACTACATTTTTTTAATAATATTTCTCGTGCTTTTATTATCTATTTATAAAGTACATTATGGATGTACACATTTATTATTAAATTAAAATATATATGTAACATATAAACAACTAAATGGTTTGAATAAATGAGTACTGATTTAAACATGTGTTGGGTAAGCTCCGGTATCTTTTTCTGTTCAATCTATTCTCTGGCACAATGTTAATAAAAATACTGATTAATTGATTATTTAATTTATTACAGTTCATATATAACTATTTGTCAGTTTGAATAATAGCGTTTCTAATCATTAATCATGACTGTATTTATGTTATTGTAGCAGATTTGTCGCGGAAAACTGTTTCTGGTTCTATAAATTATACAGTAATACACATCTACTTATTTATATAACGACGTATGAAATAATTAAGATAAAGTGAAGTTAGTCTTTGCATGTAATCTCGTTACACGACAAGTATAGTTATATATCTATCAAGTATGAAGTGAATGCGAGACTGCGTGGAGAACATGAGTTAACTGTTTGTTGTACTATACAATGCTTTGAGTAAAGTGGAAACCAACATTTGATTAATTTCATGTTTTTTTTAAATTTAAGCAAAAACTTCATGCTACAGCATTTATATATATATTTTATAAAAAATCATTTATAATGATGTTAAACTTGTACGTTGTAATAACTTCCACGTTTAACAACGATTATATAAATAAGTAGGAATTCGCTGTGGAATCGGTTTACAAATAAATGGATTATTACTTTGTAATAAAAATTTAGTGCTCGTGAGTATTTTAATTAGCTCGGGGTTCAACGTTTATAAATTTGCCGGCTAGCTCACTGTTACACAAACAGTAACACAACTCTTTGTAAAGTCAATAACAAATTAATACAATTCTTAATTACTAAAACAATGGTCAACAATGAACTAGTAGTAGTTCTGTGAACAGTAGACCTCGCTCGTTGAAATAACATATGTGGTTTTGAGCTTAGGTTAACAATAGTGTGCCAGTGAGGAAGTAAGCAGAAGGTTTAGCCAGTAAAACATTATTTTGCTATTCCCGCGATTCCGGAGTTTCTAGTTCTCGTTTTTTTCTTTTCTTGAGCTTTAACTGCTAAAGATTTTCTTTAGGGGGCATTGTGTTTTATGTAGGTTAATAATGCGTAAGGTAGCTACAAATATCGGGATATTGAGGGAAAACATAGAATTAAATATTTACATACTTAAATAACTAAAATAAAACTTAACAATGTATTTACAGTTACATATCCTATTCCCGTATTAGAAATAATGAAAACAAACGATGTTAAAGCGTTGTGATAGTGATCTCAACCCATGTACCAACTCTTCCCACGCTGTCAACGGTCATTTTTTGTATGTCCTTTATCGCCGCGAGGTTTCATTTGTTTCATATCATTTTGTAATTCAAGTAAAGCTAAGTCAAATACTTTTATAAAATAGTAATTTACATGTACACAGTTCAAATCTTTGATTTATCCTCTACACTTTCTTATAATAATATGTCATTTTGGGGCAAAGGATATATTTCTAAATTGCTATTCAAAACAGGCCTAGTTTTGTTAGCAGTCTTGTAGTAGGAACATAAAATCTGGTGTTTTCAAAATAAGAAATTTGAAATTGATAAATATTTGTATACAATTCTATTTAGAACTAGATTACGAAACTTGTTTACATTTATGAAAAAATTACAAAAAAATGTTTACTACTTTTTGTGTAGGCCTAAAGTTGAACTTTTTCCTTTCGTTACTGAACATGCTTGTTTCTTGAGCTAATAACTTTATTAATATTACTTCAATCATTTTTCTACTGGCATATATGAATTCTTTGAACCTTTATCTTCAAAAAAAGCTATGGAATACCTTTGAATTGGGTTAGAATAAACGTAAAAAAAACATGTTTAAAATACAAAAACTTGGACGATTTTAACAAATTTGAAGTTTGCGGCCATTTTGTGAGCTTACCGTTAGAGATACGGAAAAAACCAAGAATACAATTTTGTTTAAAATCAAATTTGCTACTAGCAAAATTTATTAGTTTTTAAATTCAACTTACGGTTAAGGCACAAACTGGCTTTGGAAAAAAACTTACACTGAGAGAAACGGTCCGGCCGCCATTTTTATTTAATTTAAGGGGTTAAAAATGAAAAATAGAAAAAACAGTATATATTATATGGCTCGGCCTAGGAATAAGGAACATTCATGCAAAAAATCATCAAAATCGGCCAAGGCGTTTGGCCGTAATCGTGAGACAGACGAAATACCGAACGTGCGAGTTAAAACGGAAATTATTTCTATACTTAGGCCTAATAAATGATGAGTGCTTCGTATAGAATGGTTGACGGATGGTTACAATTTCGAACTGACGCTAAAAATGTTCTATTTAAAATAATATAGTCTTTTGATCAGTTTCGACATTGAGGAAGCGAATGACTATTAGTTAGTGGGTAATTTGAAAGACAGTGTGCAGATCTGATGCGAAGTATGAATAGTTGTAGTTGACTCACCCAAATGGCTAAATGTGGATATTATAATTATCAGTGTTAGGATTTGATGTTTTTGTTGTAATACTGTACTTGCTATTATTTTATTAACACGCTTATATTAGCTTCACTTGTATGTATGTATGTATGTTCGTTTGTAAGTAACTCTCCTTTGGACTAAAAGCCAGTGGCTAATTACTGTTATTATAAAATTATATCTCTCTTACGCGAGTTCAATCGTTGGCCGAGCGGTCTAAGGCACGGGTCGTCGCTGACGTCAATCCCCGATCGTGGGTTCTAATCCCGTCCACGGCCAAATTTTTTTGTTCAATAATTAATCGAACTAAAAAGTGAAAAATAAATATAGTTTAAAAAACTAAAAAACACGCTTTTAGAGCATATCAAACTAAAAAGTTAAAAATAATTTTTCAAATAAGCTTAAAACAATAATAAACGATAAATACTAGCATTATTGTAAAAAAAGCGTGGGGCGCTTTG
>JAGFPH010010603.1:6562-19883 GCA_018207615.1 Philaenus spumarius | reverse complement strand
TTTTTACGAAAACAATACTTTCTCCATATACTACGTATAGGGTGGAGAAAGTAAAAAACGTTCCTCGTAAAAACCTTAAATTCCAAAATAACTAAGAAATGTTTTTAAATAAAATAACACATTATACAAATTGACCTAGTGGATAATGGTTTAGCCGGTTTAATACAGATATCTGAATGGCAGTCATTTTGATATTTCTATTCAGATCTTATAGAAAAGCTTGATGACGCATTGCTCATGTCACAGAGAACAACATGTATAACTTGTTATAAAAGTGTCATCCTTATCAGGTAGGTAGTTTAAATGAGATTATTGCAAATGCAATACATGATCTCTTTATAATATTACTAGGGGAAATCCCTGCGTGCTACGCACGCTAACTCCATTGGAACCTTCTAAACATACACATAATCATGTTATGTTTCCTTTATAATACAGGTGTAGGATTAATAATAACCCCAAAGCTAACATTATAAATAATGTTAAACGTTCAAATCAAATAATTTCGTATATTTTATAACAGCAGTTATAATAAAGGTTAAAATGATCAGGAAGTCTCAGGTCTGCACTTTAATAAAAACCTAACCTAAAAGTTACAAATACAAATAATTGCTTCAAAGTTTGAAATCAGCTGTTAATGGAAATATTTTAGCAAACAGCTGTTTTATCTGCTATTTTATTCAAGTACTTGCTATGGTAATAAATGTAAATACATGTGTTGGTTCATCAGTCCAGGCATAAACTAAGATTTTTCCCACTGAATTTACAAATATTGAAATAAAAATGTTTTTATCAAAATTAATTATAACCTATGTTACTCAGGGATTATTAGTAAACTATTTTTTCAGTAGTTCCAGAGATTATTCCCTACATACAAACAAACAAACACATTTTACCTCTTTATAATATTAGTATAGATAGGCCTTTATGAATAATAATGTAAAATACTGTGAGCAATCGCTAATCTTAACTATTTACTTGTTTTTCTGCACAGCCAATAACCTTTTGTTTTCGTTTTGTACACACACAAACCTCAAAGCTAGAGTGAAGATTTTAATATAGGCAGTTAATACATTTTGGAGTCCATATGTGGCATTATCGGTACCGCAAACGCCATCACCTAGGATGGCGCCTAAATGCTATTCGGTCCTTTTGAACCATCATACAGCAAGATATGTGGTTGATGGATGCCGAGCTGTCAGAAAACCAGTATTTTATTGGAACTATAAAAATTTGTTGAGAAGAAAATACTTTATAAACCTACTCCTAGATTAGAATCGAAAGAACGTGTCACTCTAACCTAAAAGTATTTTGAAAATTGTTTTGCTAAATTTATTGTCTTAATCTTGATTATGCGCATGCGCGATTAAAAGGTCAACACTAGTATAATAATATCCAACGTATTATTTCACAATCTGGGCCGTTCGTATGCAAAGGTTATGTTCTTCTAACCTTTCATTAAGACCTAGCAAATCATGTGAGATAGCTATCTTCAAATTTCTACCTTGAAGATGGCGCAGTAATAATAATAAAAAAATCGAATTAACTGTAAAAGAATTAAGAAGTAAGGAATAATAAGATAATAGATAATCCCTAATCCTATATTTATGATTTGTAACCCTTTACAAGTAAGGCATTAATCACATAATTCCTTAGTAGATGGGTAATTTCTGTAGTAAATGTTACCTGTAAAAATAATTAGCGTTTTTAATACTTTTCATACAAACTAGAAACAAAGCCTTTGTATACAAAACTAAATATTGATTGATTGTTCGTTTTTTAATGTTTCTGATTTACAAAAATTATAATTATACTCTTACAAACATAAATTTTTAAAAACTAAACAAAAATAACCTGCTCTCAAAATACGACAGAAATAATAATGGAAACCCTGAGGTAATAAAACCAGAGTGGGGTGGTTTTAAAACAATACGTATACATGCATCAAACACAATTCAAAATCAAAGTTTAGTGACCTGCAGCCGACCGATTTCCCAATAAATACACACTACTAATTATATCTGCAAACAAATATTTGACTTCTATTTTTTTTATAAACAACGCATATTTACAACTTAAATTTACTTTTATACACATACACAACACAAAGTGTCTTACAAAAACCAAACATTCTTTCCCAATTTTTTAAAATACAAATATTTCCCGATATGTTCATACGAAAAAGGCACTCAGATTTACTATACATACTAGCAAGGATACAACACCTGAATATAACACAAAAACGTAACAGTCAAGATATTACATTAAAAGTAAGAAGGTACATATTCAAGTTCGAGCAAAATTTTTCGCAACAAACTGGAGAATTTATGTCTGTTTTAATATGATTGAATACCTTCTCGTAAACAATTAAAAAACTTAGGTGCTAGATATGCATACGATTTCGTGTAAATAGTGAAATTTGGTTTAGGTATAAAAACATTTAATCTATTCCTCAATGTCAAAGCTCTTGGCCCTAGAGTGCCATCCCTATCCCAGCTTCTGTCAAAAAAGGTTCTCAATATTTTATAGATACAAAAATTTTCAAAAGGTAATTAATATATTCAGTTTTTTTGAAAAGAAGTGCACTGTGTTCGGTTTTGGGTTTGTGCAATAAAATACGAACGAAATTCTTCTGCAGCGTAATAAAATTAATTTATTCTTCCTTTACACACCTTGTACAATATTTGTCCTCTTGCTTATCCGCCTTTCTTAGCTTTGTCTTTTTTTTCGCCTGACGCGTTTCGGGTAGACCCCATCTTCAGAAGCTTTGTTTGCTACTATATTGTAGCATAGTAGCAACAAGCATAGTAGCAAACAAAGCTTCTGAAGATGGGGTCTATCCGAAACGCGTCAGGCGAATAAAAGACAAAGCTTAGAAAGGCGGAAAGCAAGAAGACAAATGTTTCAAGCATCTTAGCAGAAATAATAATAACAAATGCAGTGATTACTTGTACAATATAATACATGTCAAATTAAACATAAATATAAGACATAAATACATTAAATAAAGTAATAAATTTAAAATACAAAGGGAAAAATGAGGTACTCTCTAGAGCAGGGTTACCTTTACGTCAAAAACAAAATAACATTTATTTTATCAGAGTTTTGAATAACATATAACAAAAACAATGAATTATAAGGAATAAAAAGAATGAGTTTTTCCGTCTGTGTGACAATGAGTTTTAAATTATAAGGAGTTTTACAGCAAACATTTTCTTTTTCTATAAACATTTTTTGTAGAGCAGATGAGATAAATAAATTGGACTTAATAAAATTTTTAAACTAAATAAATAATTATGTTGTTTACATGAATCAAACAAAGCATGCAAATTGAAAAATAAATACAGCATTAGAATATTTTTAGAAAATTTGATAACAAAAGTGAGTTGTACACATGCCCTCCATGAAATGACATGTGCAACGGATTATGTGATATGTGAAGTTGATATTTCAGACAGTGCATATATTTGAATTTGCGTTTGTGGTTTTTTAATGTTTTATGTTAATTGTGTACAGTTTGTTACGACGTGTTCCACAATAGTGGAATGAATATTTTTTTAGGCTGATCTGATGATGGTGACTTGAACCACCGAAACCGGTAATCCAAAAAGGATATATTTTAGAGTGCTCAACGGTTGAAATAAGGTAATTAATTACCCGTTATTATAACAAAAGTGAGCTGGATTATATTACTTATTAAGGAGAGTGTCTACATTGTCGAGACTGAGCAGCCAAGATTTCAAGCTTCTCAGGGATTTTGGTTGACTGGTACAATGTTTGATATACAGGGTGTTTACAAACTACCTAATTATGTAACAACTGTACACGGCAAATTGTTGTTTTGGGCAAATTTTGTATGATATTTATTTCAGTTAATGTCTCATTACTCAGTTATTTATTATCCGATTGTAGCAAATAAAATATGATTTTGTTCGTCTTAAAATTCTACATTTTTTATTACTGGTAACATTTATTTATAAAAATTACGGTTTCGTGAAATTTAACATCAAAGATTTTAAATGGCCGCCATCTTGAAACGGTTTAAGATATCGTAACGAAATTTTATACACTTGTCTCACCTACCAAGGTACATGTTCGTGCTAAATTTGAAGTTTCTATCTAAAATAGTACTCAAGTTATAAAATAATTTGTAAAAAACACCGGACAGACAGAAAACTAGGCATGTCAGACCCATATTTATATGACATTTTTTGATTGCCTTGACCAGAGGAACAAATACACAAAATATTTCCAGGGCGTTTGTAAACACCCTGTATACTGGTAGTTTGTTATACAATTTCGGAGCTGTATAATAAAAAGAATTCATAAAAAGTTCATAATTGGTTTTACGTTGTAAAGTAAGTAAAGTCCCAAATTGCAAGACCATATTCTAACTTAGAACTAACAGTGCAAAATAGATACCATTTTCAATACTTTCACGCTACATACGTCTCTGAGCAGATAAAATAGTCTGATATATTTTATTCATTTCTTTTTTAGATAGGTTGTGTGTTTAAGTACAAAGTAGTCACTGAATCTTTTACTGTTGATGAGTTTTATAAAACACTAGGGGCACTGCCCCTGGACGCTTCGCGTCCCAACCCCGCCTCAGCTTTCGGCCTCAGGTGGCTCCTTCGCTTCGCTCGCAGTTGGAAAATTCACTAAATAATGTCGTTAATCTTTGGCTCGTTTTTACATAGGTGACCAAGCATAAATCAGCTGTTTTTTGGCAGCTGACTCAAACTCATTAAACATTATCTCTATAAGATTATCATGGGAAATTAGAAGGATTGTGTGCCGGAGCTTCTTCTCGGGTGAATAGTGGCTAAACGGATGATTGGATCTTAAATCTGATGGAAAATCGTCAGTTTGAAATTACATTTTCTACAACTTTTGTATTTAACATTTTTTGCTATCTCTTACCGTTTTCTTTCAAAACGCAATCAAAGAGGAGAAATGAAAAAATTTTCCCGCCCAAAAGGTGCTTTTAAAATTAAAAATGTTAAAGTCTGGCAATTTTCCCAAAAGTTTCTCGTCGAGAGCTTTAATTGAAGTATGAGGTCAAGGTAAGTACGATTATGGGAAGTGCCTCATAATTAATGTCAGTGAATCAGTGAAACCGTCTAGCTTTAAGGATGATGGGTGGCGGAGCGTCCCTTCTCGGATGAATAGTGGCTACATGGATAATTGGATCTTGAATCTGACGGAAAATCTCAAGTTAAATTTAATTTTCTACAACTTTTGTATTTAACATTTTTTGCTATCTCTTACCGTTTTCTTACAAAACGCGCTCAAAGTGAAAAAATGAAAAAATTGAAAAAAAATATTTCCCGCTCAAAAGGTGCTTCCAAAATTAAACAATGTTAAATTCTGGCAATTTTCCCAAGAGTTTCTCGTCGAGAGCTTTAATTCAAGTATAAGGTTGAGTGGGGTCCGATTACGGGAAGTGCCTTATAATTAATGTCAGTGAATCAGTGTTACCGTCTAGCTTTATATAAGTAGAAGACTAGCTGTGCCCACGAAATTGTGCTCGTGCAATAACGTCCGAAAAATAATAATATCCTAAAGCAAGACCACCAACAAAAACTACTAGATGTTTTTGCTTTTTTGACCTCTTGGATCACGTCGGAGAAAAAAAAAATAAATACAAAAATGTAGAAAATAACATTTAGAATCGCAAAGAAGTCTCAGATTTTGAAACTATTGAAATGCTACAGCTGTTTAATATATCGGTAAACAAAAAGTTTAAGAAAATCGCACACGTTTTGTGTTATAACTAATAAACTATGGAACCTACAGAATCGGTTCACTGGCCATTTGTTTGAAAGAACTAGAATCCAACGAGTATCTCAAGTTGAATATAGACTCTATCAGTCTAAAGTTATAAACAGAAACGTGCCCAAAAGAAGGCGAAATAGTTGACTTTGGCCACTAATGACGTCACAACTTTTGAATGAATTGATGTTTTCGAATTTAGATTCCTCCTAAACCTTAACTAAGAATTGATGTGTCTAATGGCTTAATCTCTAGCTTTATACGTTCAACTGTTCTCAGTTGGGTTTTCACAAACAGACATACAGACACTATCTTATAATTCCTAAGAGCTCATAACAGTTATTTTAAAATTCGTTCATAAGTCCTGAAATAAAAAAATGCCTTTCCACGACACTCATTACAACCACATTTCAAATCCGCTTATATGGTCTTCTACTTACTTGCCAAAAGTATTCTTTTTATGTAAGTATTCAAATTTGCAAAGATTTTTCTTCATTATTATTAAGTCTAGAAAAATTTAAAGTATTTTCGTACTTTTTAAATCTCGGATTTTTATAAAAATTATTTGAAAATCGTCTTCCACGGGGTTTGCTAAGTCTGAAAGTTTAACAAGGAATAACTAGAACAATCTGTGAATTTTGAAAACTTACAAAGTTTAGTATATTTTGTGTGCAATAGTTAAGGAAAGTATAGGAGGATTTGAATTATAATCGTGTTGACAGACTATTTATCACGTTTAGAGAAATACTAGGGGCTCTGCCCCTGGACGATTCGCGTCCCAACCCCGTCTCGGTCTTCGGCCTCAGATGGCTGCTTTGCTTCGCTTGCAGTTGGAAAATTCGCTAGAGAATCTCGTTTATCTTCTGTCAACTAAAATTATGAAACCAGGCTTAAATATTTAAACAGTAATTGCAATATTAATTATAACCTCAAATACATGCTTTAGAAACGTGAGAGGCTATCATTACGATTTTAGTCCTAGTTCTACTATCTTCTGTCAACTAAAGTTTGGAAACCAGGCCTAAATATAGTAAACATTATTACAGGATTAACATAACCTCAATACTATGTTGAGAAATAAACCAGGCCTATATTACAAAATTGACTGTTAGAATTTATCCATCTTTGCCAAGTTTACCTTTTTTTTGACAAAATAAATTGTTAAATCAGGCCCAATTTATTCTAATTCCAACGTGCTAAAACAGTATAAATTAGCTTTTTTTTAACAGTAATTAAAAACTATCCAATGAACAGCTGATTTTGGATAATATTCAATCTCAGTTCTATTCCACTCTATTTCCAACGAGCTAAAACAGTATAAATTGGCTTGTTTATAAACAGCTGTTTTGATCCCTTTATTTACTATTTCGTTATTATTTTGTAACCAACATGGCAACCCGTAAGACCCTATGTTAAAATTTGTCAACTTTTAAATTAGATTTTCTCCAAAAATTACGATTTTACACAACTATAAGGGTGTACTTAAAAATAAAAACTACACCTAAATACAAAGTTTCTTTGAATTCGTTATAGCCGTTTTCGAGATCCGCGTTTTTGTATGATCTTGTATACAAAGATACAAGAATTGCTCATTTAAAGTAATAGGATAAAAGGCATATTTAAAAAAAGTTCAAGTCTTATGATCGAAATTGAAAAAAACTAGCTGTGACCATGGAATTTTTCCGACCCTTATTTCCATTTTTTATTTAGGAAAAGACCCATTTCATCAGTTCAATTTTGTGATATCATTTTAAAAAAGTTAGAAGAGCTAGTCTGGCATTAGACCTTAAACATCTGTTGTTTATGAAACATGCCGGAATGGTTTAGTATCTCATTCCTCTGCAACACTTTTCTTCATCTTCCTGCCAAGCAGCAAATTATTCCATTGAAACCGGCGAACTGACCCTAAAACGTATTGCATAGCTGAACATTTGAAACTAAAACAAAAGAATGTCGAGATAAGCCACGCACAAGTAATTAAAACTGCCCAAAAACTCTTTAAAGGTAGTAAAACAAACTGTGCTGAAAGACCTTTCGGATTCAACACGATTTCTTTGTCCGAATTACGTAGTTACCTTACTTCAAGTAAGCCATCAGGTCAGATCGTTGCTATTAATAACAGCCACAGAACCAGACGCAGCAAAATTTATGGTACATCTTCCGATCTCTGATCACGAATATTTTGACCTCTGGTAACCGACGTCGTGCTCAAAATCAAGACGCCCATTGCATTTTGTTGTCAGACAAATTAAGATGTTAAATAATATGTGTGTTAATTTAAAAGGTAACATGAAATCGGTTGCATAAAAGCGCTTCTTCGATGGCACGACTGCCTGTATGGATGCCTCTATGAATTGATCGGATTCGATTCATCGCTCATGATTATCAAATTATCTTATTAAGACGTCTACTTTCTTGCTCTGCACTTCGCTAGGAAGGAACAATTTAATAACAGGCTGCTTCTTTGGATAACTTTATTTATGCCGACATCCCCCATAGACCAAGGTCAATTACGTGTAAGCTGACTTTAACATGAGATCTTAAAAAGATGGAGTGTTTTTAAGAATACAAAAATCGCCTCAAAATGTTTTAAAAGTATAATCAATAATTCGACCACGCAGCTGAACCGCTGACATGAGTTCAGCACATTTCCACAATTAAGTTTATAGGCCTATGTTTTAGGGTTTCAACCAACAATTTGGGAAATAGGTCTATTCACGACGGTGCTGAATAGCTGCAAAATGGTTCGCACGCCATTCCGCATATTGGGAGTATCTTCGATACACAATGCATTGCGTGCTTCGCACGCCAATCGGGATGCAGTATTTCAAACTGGTCAAATAGGCCTAGCAAAGAATAAAGTTTGCACAATTTGAACAGTGATAGGTGTTTATGATTATGATATAGTAAGCCTTTTTCGTTGTTTTTGTTTGCTATTAACTAACCTAAAATACTGTTGCTGGTGAAGGATAATTAACTGATTCTAAATTTTCTAAGTTGGTTGCTATGTTAATGAATAAACGAGTGTTGGTACAGAATATGTCACATCTAGAATTGTGTTGCTAAGTTTTTGATTCAAACCAGTTGTTTTATCTGTTTTTTAACCCCGTATTTTTTAGTCTTAAAAATATTTAGTAACATTTTTCGTAATGCACTTAATAAATAATGGTATGAAGGTACCATGAAAATTTTAAAGAATCAGTCAGAACTTTTATTTGATGTATTATGCGTATACAGGGTGTTTCATAAGTAAAGTTCCAAACTTCGAGGAATGGTTCTATGGGTCAAAATAAGAAAACCGTCCATATATAAACACAGACCCGAAAGCGCTTCGTTTTCTAGATATCCGCCATTATTTTTTTGTACAAAATAATTCTTATTTGGAGAACGGTTTGACTGATTGAGTTCAAACTTACCACGAAGTTTAACCTAACAATGATATATTTCAAGAAAAATAAACGAATAAATCCAATCATGTGTTTAAAAATGGCGGCTGTTTGACAATTTCAAACCTAAACTCAAAAACCGTACATTTTAACAAAAAATGTCAAGATACCTTTTTTCGTAGAAATGTTGATTCCCTTTTGGATGGTTTAGCTGTCAAAACAATCGGATGAAGGATAACAGTTAAGTTATGTGTAATAAAATTGGGTTGTTCAACCCTGAATCCTACACCAACACAGTAAATACTACAAATTGTATGCACATTTGCTGTCATTATCTTTAACTTAGCTATTATCCTTCATCCGATTGTTTTGTACGTAACACCATATGAAAGAGAATCCAAAGGGCTACAAAAATGGATTTTGAAATTTTTTGTTATAAATGTACGGTTTTTGAGTAATTTTGGTTTGAAGTTGTCAAACAGCCGCCATTTTGAAACACATGATTGGACTTAATCGTTTATTTCTCTTGAAATATATCATTGTTAGGTTAAATTTCATGATAGGTTTGAACTCAATCAGTCATCCCGTTCTCCGGAACAGAATTATTTTGTACTAAAAACAAAATGGCGGATATATAGAAAACGAAACGTTCTCGTATCTGTGTTTATATGAACTTTTTTTCTTATTTTCACCCATAGAACCATTTCCCCAAGATTGGCACTTTACTTATGAAACACTCTGTATACATTTTGATATCTCTCGGCTAGATATACATTTTGTTTATTTACAAATTTTTGTTGTTGTTATTTATGTTAGTGTAATGAATAAATATTACGTTGAGTTCGTTTAAAAAATATCTGTATTCGGATAACTTAATTTTTACAATTAACATCTATACTAATATTATAAAGAGGTAAAATTTGTTTGTTTGTTTGTATGTAAGGGGGTAATCTCTGGCACTACTGAACCGATTGAAAAAATAGTTTTACTAATAAAAAGCTACACTATCCCTGAGTAACATAGGCTATAATTCATTTCGGTAAAAAACTTTTTTTTAATTCAATATTTGTAAATTTAGTCGGAAAACATCTGGTGTGCACATCACACAACTTTCCTTACCAAAATAGATGCTGTACCAAATTTTTCGAGCGAGAGATTGATGATACAATTTTCGAGTTAATAGGAGTATCCGTTTCGAAGAAAGCGGTACTAACTTCAAAACGGTTAATCCCACGGACCTGATTTTGGTCTCAATCGATTTCTCACCCCCAAAAATTTCAAGGTCGATACCAAACACGGCTAGTTTTAAAAAAGTCATTTTTGCCCCCAAAAAGGGCGTTTTTGGGGTCAATTTTTGAAGAAATGGAAAAAGTTGAGTGGGGTATCTTTTTTGACATTCTTTTGGACGCTGAATCGAATGAGACCATTTTCAAGTCGATAGGACCAGCCATTTCGGAGATACAAACAAAATAACTTGCGTTTTTGTAATAACTTTTTTCAACGAATTTTTAAGGGTATATAGCGTACATAGCGTGTTAAGGGGGTCTGAGTAGAGTATGTTAGCAAAGTTTAATCAAAATCGTTAGAGGGGTTTTGGAGTAAATACCAAAAATGTGCTAAAAACTGGTCCCACGGTAAGACACCAACTCCGATTTGCTTCAAATTTACATGGGTTAAATTGTTTACGTGTTTGAAGATATCCTGTAAATTTCAGCTTGATCCGTCCAGCCGTTTGCCCTGTGCACTCCGGACACACACACACACAGACACACAGACACACAGACACACAGACAGACCAATTGCCAAAAATTCATTTTTTGGACTTAGGGGGCCTTGAAACGTAAAGATATTATGAAAACTCGACATCGAATTTTTGGGTCGATCGCAATACTTACCTTACCTAGTATAGGGTAAGGAAAGTAAAAAACTTAGGTTAGGCCCAGAATGATAAACCAACACATGTATTTACATTTATTACCATAGCAACCAATTGAATAAAATAACAGATACAACAGATGTTTGCTTCAATATTTCCATTAACAGCTGATTTAAAAATTTTAAGCAATTATTTTTGTTTTTCTAGGTTTTAGTTTAGGGTTTTATAGTGTAGACCTAAGTCTTGGTGGTTCTTTTAGCCATTATTAACTGCTGTTATAAAATATAAGAAATAATTTGGTTTGAACATTTAACATTATTTACCATCTTAATTTTGACGTTATTATTAATACTACAACTTTATTATAAATAAGACATACCATATATTTTATAAGGTTCCATGGGGGGGTTGGCGTGCGGAGCACGCAGGGGTCTCCCCTAGTTTGTATATAAATTAGCAAAGCACCTGCCTTCAGGTTGGAACCCGTGTGTTTCATAGATTGCTATTGAGTGCTGTCAGACTGGAGGAGTCGATATTAACTTAGTTTATAATTTTTCACAGTGGGTTAGGTATTTATTGTAAACTATTCAGAGAAAGGACGGTAGCTGAACGCTTTCTAAATATGCTATAAATCAGTTTATTATTTCTTGGGAGTTAATAGTTGTTTTATTATTGACGAAATGCTCTATTAAAATATTCGTGTTTCCTTCAGATCTCTCGTTAAATCTTTACTGGTAGCCTTAGCATTAGGTTACGATATAAACTTATTTATTTTTATTAATCATTTTTTTGCAAGCAATGATTTTAGTTGCAGTTCTTATATTAAATGTCTGAATCGAGTTTTTATCAGTAAATTTATTTTATACCAGTATCCAGTCACCTTGTATCGAATAGTGTTTCATTTGCTATTAACGCGATATCCGGTCTTGATGGTCACATAAAGATTTTAAAACTCTCAAAAGAAGAAATTTCCCAGTGTTTTATGAAAAAATATTTTTTTACAAATATCAATTTAGAAAGTACTTTAAATAATTGTAACGCTTTTTATTTGCATTTTATATAAAAATTACATTCTCATTTCAAAATGTAAGCTAGCCACTTTTAAAAATAATGCCCCTTTATCAAAATTTGTTGTTGTTAAATGGAATTTTTGGATGGTATTTAGAAAAATTAGCTGCAAATACAAACTAGTTCAAAATGACATTAACATTGTTTTAGTAGTCTTGTTTTAGAACTTAAACAAATTTAATAGCGAATGTCCAAATGTCAAAGAAATAACTAAATTTTACAATTTTTAAACACTTTTTCTTCCACTACTGGTTATATTTAATTTATAAAATACATATATTTTGATAATATACATGACTGCGCGAATGGCACGGCCAGCCCATGCTCGCTCTATCGCAAAATAATTTAACGTATGTAAACATGGGTCATTTACTTTCACACTCACAATAAAACCTGCATAATATGTTTACTTATGTTAATATATGGGCTATGCCTTTAGGGGAGCCGGGTGTTTCTTCTTTGTTTTTGTTATTTCTCTTCCAGAGTAATGTGGGTTTTGTATCTTTGAAGTGTATTATATATATATTTTTTAAAATTCTGTTTTATTTAAGTAAATGTGTTTTTACTTTGAGTTAAATAATACAATGTTATTGTAATAAGCTATGTATATTAGTGGTATGTATAGGTGTGTAAGTGCAATTGGAAGAAAGTGTTTATTTTTTAGAATATGATACAAGTCAAGGTTCACTTTATGTCTGTTGTTAAATTTATTTTTTGTTTTCTTTCACTGTTTCCTAATGTGTAAAATAGCTTTAATAGATGTGTTCATATTTTGTATTATGTATTGCTTCTGGAGGGAGTTAATAAATAGTAAAATATTTTTAAAAAAAAAAAAAAAAAAAAAAAAAAAACTTTAATAATTTGTATGGCGTCCTATGGGAAATGTATATTTGTAAATTTGTCAAGAAAACAGATATTTGATAGCTAAAGAATTGGCCTTTGAATGCTTGCGAAGTATTGTGACATGAATAACAGCAATTTGCGCCAAACGCCAATAGTTTTAGTTCAATTTCTTTTAAATTTATTTATGTGAATTTCATGTTTTAAAATTGACTACCTATTATAAATTCGAAATTTTAGGAGGGTTTTGGGGGTCAAAGTTACTAAATCACGATTTATCAAAACATATCTAACGGATTGGAATGAAATTTGGTATGTAGCTTCCTCTAGGGCCATAGATGCTCGCTAAGAAAGGGTTTAAAAATTCGAAATTTTA
>JAGFPH010010602.1:25486-39134 GCA_018207615.1 Philaenus spumarius | reverse complement strand
CGAGGATGATTTTAACGTTGGGGCATCTTCTGGTCCGATGCCTCAAGTTTTTCTGCTGCTGGTGGAACGAATATATTTCGTTCACATAGGCAGTTATTCAGCTCCTTCGTCGGTTAAAACATATATAGTGTATATCTAATTCCGTAAGCCCAAATTTGCAGATGAAATTGTGAGCGAACAGTAGGTCGTAGAAAGCTGGGAGAGGTCTCATTTTAGAGGTCTGGTCATGAAGTTTTGGGGGGGAAATATTCATTTTTGTTAATTGTGTCACGAAAATTTGTTACAGAATCAAATAATTACCATTTAAATAGCATGGGAATATGTAGGTGTAAATCAGGTGATTTTAGTGTTAAAAACCGGTGATTGTATTTAATAAATCCCACTTAAATAGCATGGGAATATATAGGTGTAAATCGAGTGATTTTAGTGTTAAAAACAGGTGATTGTATTTAAATTGGAAAATTCAGCTATCATAACAACACCTGAATGTGCAGTTTTGTGATGTGTTTTGTTATTGTAGCTGTGTTTTTGGTTCTAAATGAAAATGAAAATGAAAGCTTAGGCTATATGATTAAACACATTATAAAATTATTTCAACTGTACTTTTTTCTGTAATAAATAACGCTGGAAGTCCACCTCGCAAAGGTAGGCCATCACGAAGAGGTATTGCTCCTAGAAATATAGCCTAAATATAGGGGCTATTGCCCCTACAAGCCACTAGTATAAATTTAATTTTGGAAATTTGCTAAACTTACGACAGAGGTTCAGCTGCGTGGTCGAATAATTTGTATTGAACATTGCAAAGTACTGTTCTTACAATTTTTAGACAAGGCCTAACTGAATTCAACTGTAGGACCAGAGCATACAAGAGTGTTCTCACAACTAAATGCATTTGTAAAATAAACTTAAAGTTTTAAATAAACTTGTGTATATATACAAAACAACTACAAGAAAGGATGTAAGATTATTAATGATTGTTGTTGACAACCACTTCCCGACTCATACTTTCCTCCAATGACGCTTTTCCTGAAATTTCAATTTAATAATATTACCCAAGATTTCACAAACGAAATTGAACAGTTTCCACAGGAAAACGTCAAACAAAACCTAGTAATTATAATAAGTGACTTTAAAAGCCGAAATTGACAGTCTGTCGACTCTTGATAGACAGTGTTGCCAATACCAATGCTACAATTATCCCTAAGTTAATAACGCACATCCGAGACCGCATTCGAATAAAATAATTCGATCACGTAGCCGAACCGCTGACGTCAGTTGAGCAAATTTCCAAAATTAAATTTATATATGTTTTTTGGTTTCAAACAACTATTTGGGAAATTGATCTACTCACGAAGGTGCTGCCAGCATGTACCAAATATATTGCCATCGGTCACCGCGGTAAAAGTCGTGGATTTATTTCTGGTTCTTTTACGGTATTTTACGTTTTGATTGTTTTTGATAAGGTTGCGTAAAAAAACAAAATGTGCAGAATTATTTCGTATGTCTATTCTTGTAAAGAAAACTTCAACAAAATGTAATTCTAGTACGAAAAATCTCAAAATATTGTTGCTTCCGGTCAAAAATTTTGTCTACTTCCGGTAATTTTTTTTAACTAACGAACTCGTCCAAACGACTTAGAAAACCAACCTGTGTACTAAATTTGGACCAAATCGGACATCAAATGCGTTCGTTAGAGTGCGCCCAATTATATACACGATACTTCCGGTAAAAAATGTGGTCTACTTAAGGTAAATTTTTTTGGCTAACGAACTCGTCCAAGCAACTTAGAAAACCAACCTGCGTACCAAATTTTGACCAAATCGGTCATAAAATGCTTCCGTTAGAGGGCGCACACATATATACATGTACTTCCGGTCAAAAATGTGGTCTATTTCCCGTCAATTTTTTTGGCTAACGAACTCGTCCAAGTGACTTAGACAACCAACGTTTGTACTAAATTTGGACCAAATCGGACATAAAATGCGTCCGTTAGAGTGCGCACACATACATACATAAATATATATGATTTTTAATGACACCCCAAAACGTGTTCTGGGAAAAATAAACGGTGATAATAGTTGTGGAGTATCGAAGACGTACAGATTATTTTGAGATTATACTACGGATTGTTTACTCTCATTGCTGAGCCGGTGTTGTGTTTATTCTAAGCCGTAGTCGGTGGCCTCCCGGGCCCAAGGCCCCTCCTTGCTCGCCTTTATGTACAGCCGCCTCTGTACAGAGATAAACAAGCGAATAACAAAATGGCTGCGTGAGACTAGCGACTTTCGTATGTTTTTATATTGTGAATTGCCTTTGGTCACGAAGCAACAACCACACTCGGTTCCACGTTCACCGTTCAGTACGGGGCGCCCTTAAGGCATGTTATCCAAACGGCAGTCTCAACGATACTAACCGTCCAAAAAACATAAACTCCTGCGCAACGCTCGGACAGTTGACGCAACCCGCATGACAATAAACGTGATGTTCCCTGTAATGGTAGTAGCATGACTAGGCTATCTCCCGTAAGACCTGTACTGGTGAAAGTGGAATTGAGTGTAGTAGTATTGTTAGAGAGGTCCTGACACCCTTACTATACAGCTTGATCAACTAACTAAATATATTTACGTTTTTAGAAAACTACTATTTAGCCCAGTCGGTATAGGTTAAAACTACCAGTAATTTGCAATATGGCTGATTTTTTTTTATAAGTACCTTAAAGTATGTACATTAATATAAAAAAAAGTTTACCAGTCTATCGATTTCCCAAAGTCGAAAAAAAAATCGATTATCATTTTTTTTTCGATTATCCTTAATATTTCGAGCTATGATGAAGATAGAGAAAAATAAAAAAATACCACCGTGTAGGGGAGGTATTTTTCAATAAAAACTGTCATATGTATTTATTTCCTCCGAGCAATCGTTTGTCTGGAAATATTCGATAATGCAGGTATGTAATTTGCAGCAGGGGAAATCACTAAAAGGGGACATCTTATTCATATATGAAGCGTTGGCTCATTCTAAATTGGCCGAATTTTAATATATCGAATTGAAACTTGACATAAGAGTTAAAATATATATTTTAAACATTTATGCTGAGTCTCAGCTTGTTATCTTGAAAATGATCCGATCTAGAGCCACTTGACTTATCAACGGGTTTCTCGATTTTAGGAGTACCGGACCCACCAATTCATTTTAAACAGCTCCAGTTTAGAAAATTTTAAAAATATCAACCTAAAAGTTTTTTTACAAGTTAAATATATATTCAAACAAGTTCAAGGAGTATAAACCTTTTTCAATATTTACTTTTAAAAGCACAAGTAAATTAAAAAAGTATAATTTTAGACCTTTTTAGATTTTTCATCAAAACGCTTGAGTTGATCAGCTGCAGATTAGTCATTTTTGAAAATATAGTTTTTAAAATAAGTATAGCAAAAAACAATTTTATTTTTAACTTCTGTACCAATTTTTAAATCGATATGTTAAAAAATTTCGAAAATGGGAGTCGTTGAATCCAAAAGTGTTACAGTTAAAACGAGAGAGGTAAAACAGAAGACTATTTTCAAGCGCCTCGTTTTTAAAAATAACAAGAAAAAAATCGTTCATACTTACTAAGAATATTTATACTGGTGTACTCAACTTGTAAAACAAATTTGGTGTTGATATTCCAAAAATTGACGAAACTGGAATAGATTGAAATTAGTTCGTGGGTCCGAACTCCTAAAATCGATAATCGAAATCGACTCCAAGATCGGGTCATTTTCAAGATAACAAGCTGAGACTCAGCATAAATGTTTAAAATATATATTTTATCTCCTACGTCAAGTTTCAATTCGATATATTAAAATTCGGCCAATTTAGAATGAGCCAACGCTTCATGTATGAATAAGATGTCCCCTTTTAGTGATTTCCCCTGCTGCAAAATACATACCTGCATTATCGAATTTTTTCCAGACAAACCATTGCTCGGACGAAATAAATACATTTGACCTTTTTTGTTGAAAAATACCTCCCCTACACGGTGGTATTTTTCTTTTTCTCTATCTTCATCTCAGCTCGAAATATTAAGGATAATCGAGAAAAAAAAAATGATAATCGATTTTTTTTCGACTTTGGGAAATCGATAGAATGGTAAATTTTTTTAATGTTAATCTACATACTTGAATGTACTTATAAAAAAAATCAGACGTATTGTAAATTACTGGAACTTTTGGTCTAAAATTACCTCTCCCGACTGGCCTATATTGGAGACATTGCAATTGGTACAATGTACTCTTATTTTTCAATGACGTATTTAAAAACAAAAGTAGGCCTATTAAATGTAACTATACTCAAACACACTATGCTATTTTTTTTGTTATTTATTTTAATATACCCCTGATTTTACCGTAACGTTTCCGCCCTATTTAATCTGATTGCGGGAATCAGTTTACTGTAACTGATAAGGGAAATAATTTGCATGATTAAATTATAAAAATTACGAGGACGCTAATTTCTCATTAAGTGGTTTTAATTAATTCGTATTGATTTGTGATGAATGCGCGAGAGGAGAATGATAATACCCACAACGATTGTGCGAGATACATTAACAAATAGGAAATATTCCTGGATGGATGGAAAAATGTAGTTCAATATAAAAATTTGAATCGCAATAAATAACTTGTATTAAAATTTACTATTCTGTTAAATTCTGGACATAAAGCCCCCCCCCCCCCAAATTTTGCAAAAACTTAAATAAAACCACACAATTTTGGGGCTGTTAATTAACTAGGTGTTTTAAGCTTCAATGGAACATTTATAAAGGAGACAGTTATTGGCGCTCACTTACCCTGTTCGATTACCCTGAATAAAATGGCAACACACCGAGTGTGTTTTTTTTACATTTAAAAAGTAAAAATCTTGTACACCCAGAGTTTGTTTTAATTTTTCGCTATACTAATGACACACAATTGACCTGGTACTGAGTTTAACCTGTCCCACAAAAAAAATCAGAGGGCGCTCAAAAATACTTCATGCGACATAACACATTAAAAGAATTTTTCAGGCTACACCGACAAGTTTAACTTTATTACAAAATCGGGACGACATAAAATTCAGATGAACGAGTTTTTGGAACGAAGTTCCTCGGTTGCGGTAGCAGTTAACACATAGAACATGTAACGCGTAACGATTGGTTGCTATGGCAACGACAAACGTAAAATAAGAGTAACGAAAAAGCGTTACAAAATTGGTCGCTGTGGCGATGAATGTAGGTACATTCAAGAAACATGTGTTTTAGTTCATCAATTTAAATTAAGTGATCGGTTCCGTCCGGCGTTGTTCGGATATTATCGCCAAGCGCTGTAATACACTCAATAAACATGAAATGTTCGTTCATCAGTCTACGCCTAACCTAAAACGTATATTTAATTTATTTTACCTGCCTTAACGGCAACATACGTACAATAATTTTCGGTTAGGCCTTGAAAGTAATTTTAAGTCTAGGCCTAACCTAACATTATTGTATGTATGGTGCCGTTAAGACGGGTAAAATAAATTAAACTTAAACAAAATAATTTCAGGTTAGGCCTAGACTGATGATCCAACATTTTATGTTTATTGAATGTATTTGCAATGAATGGACATTTAAAAAAATGCACTGAATAAGGCTTAGAAAATCGTGTTTTAAAGGGTTTTTAATTTACTACAACTCTTTCATTAAATGTATAGAGTTTCATCCAATGATTTAGCAAATATAAGCGAAGAAACCAAAAGCATCAAAATTTTTTACGGGTTTTACGAGATCGGTAATCGACAAATCCAACAAAGGGAAGCACGTTTTCTTAGCGAAAGCAAATTTTTTGTTGGATTTTTTGTACCAGGATGAAACGATTTTGGGCTTTTATCTAAAAAATTAGATAGGCCTATATTATATTATTCTGCACATTTTGTTTTTTTATACGTACCTCATGGTCCGTCTGTTTCACAAAAATAGTTTCGTAAAATACAATTAAAGTCCAAGTTCAAATCCACGTGAGGGAGATTTGATTCGAGGCAGCAATGTCGAGGTGCAAACTCGCAAAGCGGACCCCGAAGCAGCTTGTGAACCGGGGCTGGTGGTTAGGGTGCTAACAAATTATAATAAATTTCGTACACGCAGACACTTATTCAGCGCTTTCGTGAGTATACTAAATTCCCAAATAGTTGGTTGAAACAAAAAAACGTGTAAACTTCGCCCAGCTCACGTCAGCGGTTCAACGGCGGGATGGAATTATTTATAATTGTTTTTATTTTTTCTCATTTAATATGTTTTACGAATTATTTTAACATGTTTCCTACGCCGGCTCTTTGCATTGGTGAGAATGGACTATTAAAGCATTTTTAAAGAAATACATAATTTACTAAAATAAAAAATATATATCAGGTTAGTATTTACTGTCATTTGTATAAAAATTTGAATTATTTTACTTTAATTTTGAATACCACTTGATAATGCAAGTTGATTTACATTCCCAAAATTTCGTATAACTATTGTACATTACATGCATAATTGCAAATGACTGATACGAACAAAATTTGGTAGTGCATTACTTTTAAAATATATTTAATGTAATAAAAGAATACCCCAAACAAGGACGTAGCCAGGGGGGGTTACGGGGTTAAGAACATCTAGCAACATATTTACATCATTGTGTATTGCATACTGCTATTTTGATTTGCTAGATACACATGGATTTGGCTAGATTTGTACAACGTACAATACACATGGATGCAGTAGGTTACAACCTTACTCTCTTGTGAGCTTGATCTGATCTATTAAATAAGAAAACTATGAAGGTTCAACAAAAATACTTTACTCTAACAAAACAAAATCATTCATCATCCTTACATCCTATAATATTTTACACGGGTAACTATATCGAAATTTAAAAAAAATAAGCATGGAAATTGTTGTTTAACACGTTCACTGCTACGCAAATTTCGTATTTTCCATGCTAGGAGCTCACCTTTTATTTTTTATATTTATAGCTTGAATGAGTAGAAATTGCTTTATATTGAACCTTCCTATGTAATAATCACTAATATTTTAAATCAGACGGCTTAAAATTGGCGTGCGAAGCACGCATTGCACTGTGTATTGAAAATACTCCCAATATGGATGTTGGCGTGCGAAGCACGTAATGCATTGTGTACTGAGAATACTTCCAATAAGGGGGTTTGCGTGCGAAGCACGAAATGCACTATGAATTGAGAATACTTCCAATAAGGGGGTTGGCGTGCGAAGCACGTAATGTACTGTGTATTGAAAATACTCTCAATACGGTGGTTGACGCGCAATGCACTGTGCGTCGGCCGCTTCTCATAGTGTTCAGTGTCAAGCTCACATGTGCGTCCTTAGCAGTGAACGTGTTAAAAGGGTTTAAATTCAAATCCCCGTTCCTGACCTGACCCCCCCCCCCCCCCCCCGGAAAAGTTTTTCTGGCTTCGTCCTCGGAATACCCTACATATTTTATTACACTTAATTACAATTTATTTAAATTAACAGCCTTGTTTTCTATAAGATGACGTCACTACGCGAATAAAACGAATCGAATGTCCACAATATGTCATATTTAACTGTTATTGTAATGTCAGCTGTGCGGAGTTATTTGTAAATTCGCTCCAATCTTTAGTCTCTATACACAAAACACTATAAACCAACACAGAATCACAACGTCTGCAGTGACGTCACTCCGACAGTTCAAAGTGAATTTTTTATTTTACAAATACTTTCTAAAAAACAAAATGCAAAACACATTCGACATTGTTGGAATATTAAAATACAGTTCGATCCCTGCGACTGGAGGATTTACTTTACAAAGGGTTCGGTAATTACATATTTACAAAGGGGATGCAGTGCAGCGCCTAAGTTACTGCGAAAAGGTAGACGAGGAGGAAAAATATCATTGTGATCGGGACGTTGCGTATTCTCTTTGAAAGGTTGACGTCGACTTTTTCATCGTCAGACATGACGCTGCTGGCCAGCACTAGACCCGCCCCTCTTGTGTTAGGGGCTGCTGGGTTGTTTTCTGGAACCGTACAGCCCTGAAACAAACAAACAGTAATTTCATTGGGATAGTATTTACGAATGCGTGAGTACAATATTTACCGATTTGATTTTTTTTTTTTTTGTAATATCAAATCATATAAAAGCGAGTGTACGTCCATACGTACATACGTACGTACGGAAGTAACATAAAATATAACTGTTGATTTCACCTCTTTTTGTTTATGTGCCTTAATTTAATCATTATAATTTCTTGTGAAATTGATTTTTTTTAATATGAGTTACAGAACTAATGTTTGCTATAATACGTTGCAATATTTGCTTTGGTTATAAACTGTATATCTATATAATAAAAATGAATTGGTGTTCCTTTGTAAGCGCATCTCTTGAGAACGTCTGAACCAATTTGGCTATTTTTTGTTTTAAAATGTTCGTAATAGTCCGAACTAGGTTTTTATATAAAGAAAAATTTGAAAAGTTTCCCGAAAAAGTTTTAAATTTGGAAAAAACTAAACAGCCTCTTTTGTATGGACTCAAGACCATAGCGCAAAAAACAGCTGTTCATATAACAAGCTTATAGCAACACGTCATGTTTGTTGACATTCATTACCATAGCAACTTTACTTATCAGTTAATTATTCTTCAAAACCAACAGCTTTTTTAAGTTAGATTGACCAGCTTAAAGCAAACAAAAACCTAAATCAACTAATGCTTACTATATTTTAATTGATTCAAAAATGGGTTGTTACATATTACAGTATACATAAAACAGCTGATTTGAATAAAAAACTGAACATATTTTTAGGTTAGGCCTACAATGAATCAAAACACGTTTATTTGCAACCAATTGGGCTAATTTAAAATCAGGTTTTTTACAATTATTCTTCACAACTATCAGGTTTTTTTTAGATTTGGTAAAATCAAACAAAAGGTTTACTGTATTATCTATAGGCCTAAAGGTTTATAAAATCTAAATCTAAATTTGTGTAGTAGCCTATATTCTTAAGTGGTATAAAACCATTTTGCAATTCGATTATTTAAGTCAATGAAATGAAAATTTCATTTCATTTAATGGAATAACCACCTTTTAACATTAAATCAAGCAATAGCGAAGCGTTGCTGGGTCCACTAGTTATAAATATTCGTTTGTACAAATTTAACCCTTTGGGCCCCAGGCAGAAAAAATGTCACATGCAGTTTATTGGAAAATATGCTGAAAAATCCAAGACCAAAAAATGTGTTACAGTAGAGGATTGGTAAACAAGTTATAAGTTGCCTTGTTTTGAAGCTATTTTAATGTTTGTGGTATCAAAATGTTACAAATTAATGTGTCTATAAAACCTAATAATTTTATGTTTCAATCATATTTTAAAAAAAAATTTTATGTGGTAAATTGTGTGTTGGTTTTTGTAAAATGAAAAAAATGTGATTGTAATATTTTTGAAAGAAAAACTAGAAATTTTGTTACTGTGAATCATTAAAAATTTAATCCTTATTCTATTTTCCATATGTGAACAAAATTTCAAGTCATTTGATTAAAAAATAATATCTGGTTTTAAGTCGCAAAGTGAAAAAGTAAAAATTAACATAGGCCAAACCCAACTAAACATTCTTAGAAAAGTGAGTTAATTTTATTAGTGAGTGTTTTTATTATTACAAATTAAAATATAATTAATAACTAGCTGACCCGTGTTTCGCAAGTTCGGAGTAGGCCTACATTTACCTGATTTAACACGTTGATTTAATTCAGTTAATTAAGTTTATTTATTTACATTGGTTTATAAATAACAGTTTCCCTATACAATCTTACAGTGTAAACAATCTAACTAACAGCTGTCATGCTAGTTAAACAGATGGTTAGTAGATGGCGCCTTTCATTAGGAACATACAGAGTATAATATAAAAGTTTTTTAAATAAATTTTTGTTATTAAAACATGAATTTTAAGCTGTTTGTCTATTTTTGCCGTGTAGTGGTTAAGGAAAGCTGTAAAATGATGCCTCATTCATGTAATTTGATGATGTATTAAGGAAGTTATGGCGTACCGACAAAAAAATAGTCTTGAGAAATAATATATGCGATATTAAAACCAAAATCTGTATCAGTAAATAACTAAAATGTAATTTCAAAACACACAAACTAAAAAACAAACTTTCACCTCACTAAAAAGGCGTGGTAAACAATCTTGGTATGTCCACGAACATCCCACCAATATATTACAAGTAGCACTAAATATAATTATTATTATTGTTTGACACTCACAATTAGATCACTAAATAACTCAAATATACACTTAGGTGCACTAAAGGACATTAAAAAATGAATGTTAAATCCACCAGTAAACAAATCATAGACGAATGACAACTAAACTGCGCAGTTAGATTACGTCAGCTGTCGGATCGTTTAAAAATGTCAATAAGCAGTTGTAATGATTAAATTAAGGCTTACACTAATAGATTATATTGTTTTGTACACAAAAATGTCCAAGTTATATGTACAAAGTTATTTACATAATTATAAGACTGAAATAATCTTGGCGACGATAGATCGGCGCCTGGGATTTTTCGCGTAACATTCAGGCGACGATCTATCGTCGCCATGGGATCTTACGCATACTTTTTAATCGACGATAGATCGTCGACCCTGGGACCCAAAGGGTTAAAGAAGCGATACCCATTCGTTTAACTTACCTATTATCATTCATTCGATTTTTTTGACAGTCACGCCATCTGATAAGGAGTCAATAGGGCTACAATAAAGGTATCTTGACATTTTGTATTTAAAATGTACGGGTTTTGAGTAACTTAGGTTTGAAATATTCAAACAGCCGCCATTTTTAAACGTATTATTGGCTATAAGCGTTTATTTTTATTGAGATAGACCATTGTTAGGTTAAACTTCAAGTTAAATTTGAACTCAATCATTCATACATTCTCTAGATATGAAAACAAAATGGCGGATATCTGGAAACCAAAGCGTTTTAGGGCGCATGTGGTGTGGAAACTTTTTTATTTATTTTTATGTGAGGAACCCACTCCAGAAGTTTGGCGACCTATTTAAGAAACATCCTGTACATATACAAATAAACGGTGCCAGGAACCTTTCTCACAAACATATTTAAATTATCAAACAGATTCACTGTGACTTCATAATTGTAGGGTGGGGTAGGAGAGGTGATTTTTTTATTCAAGTAGGAGATTAACCAATAAATATTATTATTATTATGTAGAGAGAAAACTATTCGATCGATTTCGAACAAATGTGCACCAAACACGTCTATTAGGCCTGTATAGATGCACGAAAAAAGGTTGTGGAAAATTTTGAAAAACAACTCCCTTTATGGCCAAAAATACCTCCATAATCGGTTATTATTATTATTAGCTAAACGAGAATATAAAAAAATGCGGTTTTTTGCATATGCTAGAGTTCATTAAAGGCTACAAATAAGCCAAATTCTATCAAAATCGTTAGAGCCGTTTTTTTTTTATAAAAAAAAATAATAACTGATTTTTTGGGGTTTTTTACCAAAAGGGGGTTGTTTTCCAAAAATTTTCAAAACCGTTTTTCGTGCACCTATACAGGCCTACTTGACATGTCTGGTGCAAATTTGTTTGAAATTGATCGAATAGTTTTCGCTCTAGCTTTGTATACATACATACATACAGACAGACATTTTTTTAAAACCACTTTTCTAGACTCAGGGGGTCACAAAACGGATATTTCCACAAAAATCTCAACATCGATTTTTTTGCGATCACTATACTTTTTCTATACTATAGTGTAGTGAGAAAGTAAAAAAATGCACAATCAGTAGGTAGCAAAGGTCGTGTACTTTTTGAGTAAATCGTCTGAAAATCTAGTTTTTCAGGATTTACTCAAATTTTCTTAATGAGTATTTTTAAGAAAATTTTAAAATTTTAAACTGTTATCGGCGAATTATAGTTTAGATAAACATAAACAATTTCCGTAAACTACGACAGATTATCTTCAAAACTAGATTTATTTTTAAAGACTGCAGTTAGCTGTATGGCACTATTCAGTCCTGTCGTTGCATACTCGTTACCCTTCATTTTGGCACGACGTACACAGCACGTCCACGCAAGGCTGTAGCCAGGAAAGCTTTTAGTTGGGAAGGGGGGGGGGGGTTCAGGTGAGGACCGGGAATTTGATTTTAAACCCTTTTAACACGTTCACTGCTAAGGACGCACATGCGTGAGATTCACATTGAATACTGAGAAGTGGACGACGCACATTGCATTGCACGCCAACCAACATATTGGAAGTATTTTCAACACACGGTGCATTGCGTGCTTCGCACGCCAATCCACGTATTTGGGGTATTTTCAATAAACAGTGCATTGCGTGCTTCGCACGCCAACCCCCGTATTGGGCAATATTTTCAATACACGGTGCATTTCGTGCTTTTTAAACCTAGTATTAATGTTTACTGCTAAGTTTCGGAATTTTAGGGGGGGGGAGGGGCTACGGCCTTGCGTCCACGCAGTTTTATACTGACTGTGCCATGGACGTATGTTGTTTCTTTACTTAAATACAGTTAGTCGATTTTGCAAAACAAAACAAGCAGAAGATAATGTAATTAATCATAACTTTCCAACTCCAACAACTGTTTGTTCTACTTCCGCCGTACTTCCCTGTTTTACTAACATAGACAGTATTTAAATTAACACGTTTAAGAGTCAACGCAAGATTTTAATACACTTGTATTCCGTATAGTAGTTTAACATTAAAACAACCTAATATAGAACACATTAAGTTTAAATATATCAGTCATACGTTGTTCAGACTTACCGCTGTAGTCGCGTTATCAGACTGCGAACATCTCTCTTTATGCGGACCCATACAGGCGATGAAGGATATAGCATGAGGTATGTAGCTTTGATCCACCGTACCGCTAAACATGACATTAGCTAGAGGCCCTTGAGCGTATACCGGCACGTCTTCACCTCCGTGGGTGGCCCACTGGCGAGGAACGGCCGATCCGTGTACAGCGTTCTTCTCGTCCTCCGTCATGTTGTTGGGTATCGCTCGAGGACTCGAGTACCCTGGGCCGTTGCCGTAGAGAAGCGTCGAGTACGGTAGACCGTCCATGTCGGACACTTTGGTGTCGGTGCCTGTGCAAAGAAAACATTAGCTTATGGAATACGTTAATTACAAGTGGCCAAGAATTCGACCACGCAGGTGAACCGCTGATTAAATTAAATTGATACGTTTTATTGTTTCAACCAACAACTTGGGAAATTGGTCTACTCTCGAAGGCGTTGAATAGAATTTAATATAAATAGAAGTTAATTAATAGAATTTCTTTCCACCTCAGCCTCCAGTTTTGACTGACGTGCCACTTCGTTCCACTCGATTTTCTAGTGGGCACATCGACCGTGCGGCCTCGGATTATGGAGTGCTTTGCTTCTCCAAACACAGCGTACACACTCGGCCGTCAATTTCGGATCAGAAGATGCCCAAACTGTAAAATACTCCACGTGGATTTTGAACCGAGTACTTTTATGGTGTTTTACGTTTTGATCGATTTTGGCGGACTGAAGCTAAGATGTTTGGGGGATAAGGTCGTGTAAGAAAACAAAATGTGTTTATCCTATTTTTTTTTTTT
>JAGFPH010010602.1:13699-25386 GCA_018207615.1 Philaenus spumarius | reverse complement strand
CAAAGGTAAGCATTATTTTTTATTTTTTTTTGGAACGAAGTTCCTTATTGCGCGTTTGGCGGATATGAGCTACACGGGAAAAAATGTCCGACCCTCACTTTTGTCATCAACCGTAGTCATGAGGCATGCAGTACTGTTTAGCCAATACCTTGGTTTAGTAGGCTATACGTTTTAAGTTACGTAATTTTAATTATTAACAAAAAGTAAATTTTGTAGTGACGTGAATATTTATAAATATATTATAGACACAATATATAGATTTGTGACGTGATACCTAAATGTAGATAACCTAAAAGTGTGTTCTCCGTTTTAACAACTAGCTACTCCAACTAGTGATATTAATTCTAAATAAAATGAAACTACCAATTAGGAGAGAAAATTAAAAATATAAAGAAATTTCCGCCATTGCCTTGTGCACTATAATCTTTTTCCTTGTCTTTATTAGGCTAGTATGTATTCAAGTAGGAAACCTTGCCTTGCCAGTTTTTAAATTAAGAGATTATTAGGGCCTTAATTCGTAAAATGATAAAAATAAATCATTTTCATCTTACATTTGCCAGTCTAATAATTAGTTATGCCTATTATTGGCCATGAGATTCATGACACACTTGATAGGCTACACATATTAGTGAAATTTTAGAATACCACTACTTTTATCACAGCTTTCCTAGACGTAATTAGATAATAAAGAGGAATGTGATATACTAAATTTTAATTGTATTACTCATTTTAAACGCGATTTTGTTCGTACAGGTAAAGTGTGAAAATTAGATAAAATTGAATCGCAAACATATGGGTCCTACTTTAGTTAACACAAACCAATCATTAATAAAATTGATTATACTGATTAAGTTATAATAATTTGTTTGTATTTTTATAATAATAACTAATAAGAAAATGTTTATTTTCATAACTTTATAATCGAAAACTTTATTTTCATTCCTTCATTGTGCTTGTTAGTTAATAATACATAAAATATAGCGAAAGGAACTTCATTCCTACTGGGTGTCCTTTTTTTCTTCTATTATTACATGCTGTTCTAGATCCAACTTGAGTCCATTTGCAACTCAATCAAGTGTCAAATTGGGTCAACTTACTAAGTATGCTTAGACTGTTGTTCTTTTTATAGGTTGGTAATGATAATCCGAATGAAGTATTGTCAGAACCCTCAACAGAGTTTTCAAAGCAGCAGCCATTCTCGTCCATAGTGAGTGAAAAGTGTGCGATTAAGAAAGCCCAAACTGAACTTGAATCGGGATTGCAAATACCAATTCGAGACTTTGGTCATTTATTGAATACAAATACTTCTGTTGTGACAGATTACGAACGATATAAGTGGCTTACAGACCATTGGACACCTTCGCTGGAATTTAAGTTTCCTTTTAATGTAGAAGGAAAGAAAACCCGATCTTTCCAAGCAAGTTGGCTTAAGCAGTATCCTTGGTTGGTATATAGTAAGAAATTAAGTGGTGGGCTCTGCAAAGCTTGCATTCTTTTTGGTCGAGGTGAAGGAGGGAAAAGTGACGGGAAACTTGGCAACCTGGTACTCCAACCTATGAAAACATTTAAAAAAGCTACAGAAATCTTGAAAAAGCATGATGGTGCTCAGTATCATATTAATAATATGAAGGCTGCCAAACATTTCTCTTCCATAGTGAAAGGGAAAGAAGACGATGTCGTTTCTCAATTGAACACAGCTCAAAAAGCTATGGTGGAAGAAAACAAAAGAAAATTAATACCTATAATTAAAACAGTTCTTTTGTGTGGCATTCAAAATATACCACTAAGAGGCCATAGGGATGACGGTGATTTGTTAAATTCTGTACATGATGGGAACTTTCGAGCGCTGTTAAGATTTAGGATTGATGCTGGCGATAAGGGTCTTGAATCACACATACAGTCATGTGGAAAAAACTCTTCCTACATCAGCAAAACAATACAAAATGATCTGATACAGTGCTGTGGAGACGTCATTACAAGTAAGATAGTTTCACAAATAAAACTTGCAAAATATTTTACGATTATGGCTGATGAAACAACTGACATGTCCACAAAAGAGCAGTTGTCCATTTGCATAAGATATTTTGATAAGACAACATTAAACATTAAAGAAGATTTCCTTATGTTCATCGATGTTGTTGATCTGACTGGAGAAGGCATTTCTCAAAAAATCCTTGAAACTCTAGACAGCCTGAGTATTGACATCAATGATTGCAGAGGTCAAGCCTACGATGGATGCTCAAACATGAGCGGAAAGTTTCAAGGAGTGCAAGCCAGAATTATGAAAATACAGCCACTTGCAGTTTACAGCCACTGTGCTAGTCACAAAATAAACTTGGTAATAAGTAAGGCTTGCTCAATCCCTTCCATAAGAAACGCTGTTGGAGTGGTATCTTCAGTTTCAAACTTTTTTAGAGAGTCTGCAAAAAGACTTCATGCACTTGATGGAGAAATGGATGAACATTTAAAAAAAGGAAAGCACGCAGTGAAAAAGATGTGTGAAACAAGGTGGTTAGAGAGGCATGATGCTGTAATAACCTTCTTAAGTTCTTTGCCTACTTTACAGATCGTGTTGGATACTATGTCTCAATCAGATCAAGGAGATGGAAACAAAGCTTTTTCCTTGTTACACGCCATTACTTCTTCTGAGTTCATCATTAGTTTAGTGGTTTTAGAACATTTCATGGCCCTTACACTTCCTCTAGCTCGGAAACTTCAAGCTGAGTACATGGATGTACTTAATGCAATGGCTTTAGTAGATGCAACACTTAAGTCTCTTAATGAACAGAGGACCAAATGTATAGAATCTTTCAAAACACTTTTTGAAAAATCTCAAAATATGGCCACTAAAATGGGAACTGAACTAAAAAAACCTCGAGTAGTTGGTTCTCAAAAACAAAGGTCAAATGTTGACTGTGGTACGCTAGAAGAATACTTCAGAATTTCAATTTATGTGCCTTTTCTGGATTATCTTATCAGTGAAATTGTCTCTAGGTTTCCGAAAACACAAATGGCCCAAATTGGAAAGCTTCAAATGCTTCTACCTAAGGAGGGAAAGTTTCAAGAAGACTATGAAGATTTGGTTTTGGATGGTGCCAGATTCTATGAAAATGACCTGCCATGTTATGATGCTTTAAAAGGAGAACTGATTATTTGGAAACATATGTGGGGTTCTAGTTCAGATAGTTTCCCGAAACACCCAGCCCTTGCCATGAAACACTCGTCAGATCTTCCAAACATAAACGTTTTGTTTCAGATGATTTGTACCATACCCGTCACTACGAGTACAGCTGAGCGGTCTTTTTCAGCTCTACGAAGGATGAAAACATACCTAAGGACTACTATGATGGAGGATCGACTTAATGGGCTCGCAAATTTACACATCAATCAAGAAATAGCTTCAAAGGTCACAGCAGAAGAAGTTTTGATGTTGTTTGCTAAGAAACACAAGAGAAAATTATCTTTTGCAATCAATTGAACATTGTTTTAAGTGTATCTTTATCTTGGTTCCTTTTTTTGTAGATATTAAACCATACTTTTTTCTATTTTATGTGTTGACACTGTCAGTATGAATATAATGTATTAAATGTATTGTATACCAAATTTGTTATCAGCCTAAAACCCGAACGTAAAACTAATCCTCAAACCCACCTTTTTTTAATTTAATCACAAGTTAAATTATTTTCCTGGGGGTTATTCCTTACCCCCGACCAGGGGCGGTGCCCCCCCCCCCAAACATAAATCCTGGATCCGCCCCTGTCTGTGTATTGAAAATTCTCTCAATACGGGGGTTGGCGTGTAAAGCACGCAATGCATTGTGTACTGAAAATACTCAAAATACTGGGGTTGGTGCGCAATGCACTGTGCGTCGGCCGCTTCTCATAGTGTTCAGTGTCAAGCTCACATGTGCGTCCTTTGCAGTGAACGTGTTAAAAGGGTGCGCATGGTGAGTCAGCGACAGTCAGTTTTGGTAATTAACAACAAAAACATAACTTTTTTCAAAATCAAAAATTTCCCATCTTTTTGGATTCTAAAATTATTGGGGGGCAAGGAGGCGTCACTGCGACGTCCCTGACTCGAGGCTTCGTCCCATCTACACCCACGAAAAAAATAGTTTTGTGAAAATGGTTGCTCAAACACCCTAACGTTGATTTCCTATTGAAAATTATTGAATAGTTTACATATTACCCATCGCTTTAAATAAAGTATGTACTAGGCCCTACTTTTTAAAGTCTTCACAAATATTGTGTATTATAAGTTTAAATTTAAAGTTCACTTAAATTAAGATTTTAATTTTTTGTTTTTTTACGGCAATCCCTCTACACGGCCTAGCCTCAGAGTTGCTTTTTCACTTCTTTTTATTTATGATTTTTGGTTGTGTGTGACGAAGCCTATATATATATATGTTTCTGTGTGCTAGTATGGCTTGCATTATATTATATGTATAATTTACTGTCTGTTATAATTTTTAAACCTTACCTTGTTTTCCTGCTTTTCTAATAATAAAATGAATTCATTATTTAAATTATAAGTTGTTTATGTATGTAGCCTACGTATTTTTTATATATGTGTTTTTATTTTTACATACGTGGACAAGATTGGTTATTATTTTCCTTTCGTTAATGTAACACTTAGTATAATGTTTTGCTAAAGTCTGTAGTCTGTATGTTTTCAACATTTAATAACTTTTCATTTAGTATTTATATGTATAATATGTAAAAAGGAAAGGACAATAGATTTTTATAAAAAGTAAATGCAAACAGTATATAGTATAGCCTGATATTTTCACGAAAATGTGGAACAGAAGCACTTGGATCAAGGTAAGGCGGCAGGGATATCGGTGACCTAGATAATGACACATGCGCATTAGGGGCAGTATTTTTGCGTGAATGTTAGGAGTTTGATTATATAATAAATAGAGAAAAAAAACGTAATTATTTGATTCTTATTATGTTTATACAAAACCAAATTTTTTAAACGACACTTATTTAAAACTTTGTAGAAATTAAACTGCTTCCACTGTCATGACAATATTATTAATATAGATATAATTAATTAAAATTGTAGTAAACATGTAGATAACTTAGAAGTGATGTTACTGAAAGTGTACATAGATGTCGGACAACATTTTTTTAAACACACCATTAAATACGATTTTTTTTAACGAATGTACCAAACTTGCCCGCCTCTTCGTAAGTATTTTATTTCCGAACCTTTAACGGATCCTGTATATTATAATTTGTACTCGTAACATTGTCTTTTGTTTCAGGCGGCAGGATAGACCACGCCCACCACTACAACAACCCCTACCGGGCTTTGGACGAGACTTTGGTGTTGGACGCGGCCCTGCAAGCCGTACTGTCGCTCGTCGACCAATCAGAGACGCTGATAGTGCTGACCTCGGATCATTCCCATGTGATGAGCCTCGGCGGTTTGGCCACTCCAAGAGGGAATCCTATATTAGGCAAGTTTACGATACGTATCCCTGTTGGTATCGTTACAGATGGAAGTAGTGGTGCCAACCTACGCACAATGACACTGTTTTAAGGTTAAACTGCGAGTGTAAACGGGAAACACAAAACATAAAATTGTCCGGACACTAAAATAGTTCGACCACGCAGCTGAACCGCTGACGTGAGTCGAGCAAATTTCCAAAATTAAGTTTATAGGCCTATGTTTTAGGGTTTCAACCAACAATTTGGGAAATAGGTCTATTCACGACGGTGCTGAATAGCTGCAAAATGGTTCGCACGCCATTCCGCATATTGAGTTTATCTTCAAAGCACAAAACATTACGTGCTTCCCCGTGTTGGGAGTATCTTAAATACACAATGCATGGCGTTCTTCGCACGCCAACCCCACGATAGAATCCACCACATGGCTTTGAACCGGGTACGTCTATGGTATTTTACGTTTTGATCGATTTTGGGACAACCAAGCGAGCTATAAGGTCGCGTAAAAAAACGAAATGTGCAGAATAACATCCTGCATTTATATTTGTAGAAACAAATCAAAAACAAAATCATTCTCGTAGGAAAAATCTCAAAAAATAATTACTTCCTGTCAAAAAACGTGCTTCCGATTGTTGGATATTTTCGGCTAACGAACTAGTCCGAGCGACGTAGACAACCAACATTTGTACCAAATTTGAAACAAATCGGACTTAAAATGCGGCGAACACGTATATACATATGCTTTTTAATGACACCCCAAAACGTGTTCTGTGGACCATGATCGGTGCTCATTGGCCAATCCCGACCTTGGGTCTTACCATAAGTGCCATTGCAATGGCTCATTTTTACTATGGAAATTCGCTAATAATTCCATCGCGCAGCTGAACCGCTAATTATAAAATTAACTTTATATGTTTTAGGGTTTTAACCAACTATTTTGGAAATCATTCTACCGGGGATGCGGAATACTACCCCCCGGAAAACTACCCCCCCAGGTGAAACGTGACGTCACGAAATCTGCCAACTAACCAATATGGGAGCCGTGTCCGCGACTGGAATACTACCCCCCCTAGCAAAAGCGGGTCGCCGGAATACTACCCCCCGGAAAACTACCCCCCCCCCCCCAAGCAGGTTCCTACAATTATACTGTTATCGGAAACATACTGTGACTAAACAGTTTAGGTTAGTCCTCTAGTTTCTTTTTTATTCTAATTATATAAAGTGATAATACAAACGCATCGAAACTTGAGTGTGCGTGACTGGAAAACTGCCCCCCCGATCTCTGACGTCAAAATGACGTAGGAACCTGCTTGGGGGAGGGTAGTTTTCCGGGGGGTAGTATTCCGGCGACCCATTCTACCAACGAAGGCGCTGAATAGCTGACTCCAACTACGAAATATATTAGTAGAATTCTCCGGCTCTGGCGTTACTTCGTTCCGCTCGCAGCGATAAAACTCGCTTTACGAGTTGCAATTCGGCCTAACACACCAGGCTTATGTACTGCTTCACTTTGCTCGCGTCGGACAAACACGCTATTCGATTTGACTTACCGGCCTTCGGCCTCGAATCAGAAACTGCCCAACGGTAAAATAACAAAAGTGAATTTGAACTGTATACATCAATGGTGTTTTACGTTTAGATTTATTTTGTTCGAACCAGACGGTTTATAAGGTCGTGTAAAAAACAAAATGTGCAGAATAATCTCCTATAGGCCTATGTATTCAGTTAGATTGATAAACACCTACAAAATTTCATTCCAGTACGAAAAATATCAAATAATTTTTAGTTTCGGTCAAGAAACGTGTCAGATTGCTGAATTTGATTGATTTACGAACCCATCCGAGCGACTTAGCAAACCAACGTGTTTACCAAATTTAGACCAAGTCGTACGTTATACCGGGTGTTCGGAAAGTCTGGAAGCGGTTTAATATTTCGTATATAAGGAAAATTTGAAGGTATATGTGATTGAGGAACCTACTCTATGTAAAAATACTATTTTATTAAGATTTCAAAAAAATTATCGCCATCTGGTAGGCTATCCGCCATTTTGAATGTAACTTTTTTTATGAGAAGGAGGTCATGTGATACGTCATTTCGATGTAGAATTCCAAGAGAAAACCAACGGTGAAGTTTGCACATCCATATCTTTAACCGAATAAAAATGGCGGCCAAAAAACAACGAAATCTTGTTTTCCAATTTTGCCCCATTTTGCTGTACAGTATTATTTTTTTTACTAATATTTTTTTTTTATTTAGAATTAAATAAGCTTTCAAACGATTTGTCACACAACAATATTTGGGAGTATTTCAAATATTTAGTTAGGCCTACACCATTTTGATTTTTTCAAAATGAGCCTTAATTATTAAGGGTCTGCTGTATTGGAGGCCACCTTGGATGTTTATCCCGTAAGAGCAATGTTAAATTAAAAACCATTTATTTCGTTTATTTGTTATCATAAATTTTTTCGCAAGGTCTCATTTTAACCACAGTCACGACACGCATCCGTTTTGCGTTTCACATTTTTTTTCTAAATCCCTTTCATTTTTCATGTAATTGACATTTTATAAGTACCAAGCTTGAACTTTTTTCTTTACACAATAAAAATTTATAATTAAAAGTAAATCGCAAACCATCCGCAATTTTATAAGGAAAATTCAGTTTTTTTTTTGTTCAAGCACTCGATTACAAAAGATGGATTCATAAAATGGTTTGAAGTGAGGCAATGTCAAAGTGTTCAGCTGCAAGAAATAGTTTTGTTTAGATACGGCTATAGAGTGACGCACTGGGGTCGCCGGTTGCTTTCTCGTTTACCGAAGCAGATCCTTATTTATAAATACTACATTAGGCCGCCATTTTGAAAATATGTAAACAAGTTTTTTCTTACACTGCTTAAAGATATTATACCAAATATGTATCCGGACTTTGCGTTCAATATATTTCCTACATCCAAAGATATTAAGACAGTATTTTATACAAAAAAAAATTGTGGATAACTGGAAAACGAAGCATTTCCGAACAGATGTTTTATTAACTTGTTTTCTTTATTTTCACTAGTAGAACACTCCTGAAAGTATCTCAGTTTCTTTCTAAATCACCCTGTTCACGGTCATCCTCATCTGCACAATTACCAAAAAATATCGTACAGTAGGAAATATATGTAAAGAAGCGGTTGGCTGTATGCGCAGAAGCAGGGACGGCCAATGCGCATGCGCTAACAACATGGAGGTCAGCGTAGCGAGTCCGTCGGTGACAGAGGTTAGTCGCGTTATCTAGTGCACTGCCTTTTCTAAAAACATTGTAGTGTTTTATTATTTCTGGGCTATAATCAACTCAATGAAATTGTTTTAAATATTGTATACAGGTTGTTTACAAACCTCCTGGAAAAATGTTGTGTATTTGTTCCTTAGGTCAAGACAATCAATAAACGTCATATAAATATGGGTCTGAAATGCCTAGTTTTCTGTCTGTCCGTCTGTTTGTGTTTTTTACAAATTATTTTATAACTTGAGTACTAGTTTGCATAGAAACTTCAAATTTGGCACGAACGTGTACCTTTGTAGGTCAAACAAGGTATACAATTTCGTTACGAGACATTTGCTGAAATAAATATCATACAAAATTTGCACTAAACAACAATTTGCCGTGTACAGTTGTTACATAATTAGGTAAATGTCTCATTACTCAGTTATTTATTATCCGATTGTAGCAAATAAAGTGTGATTTTGTTCGTCTTAAAATTCTACATTGTTTATTACTGGTAACATTTATTTATAAAAAATACGGTTTTCGTGAAATTTAACATCAAAGATTTTAAATGGCCGCCATCTTGAAACTGTTTAAGATATCGTAACGAAAGTTTATACAGTTATTTGACCTACTAAGTTACACGTTCGTGCCAAATTTTAAGTTTCTATCCAAAATAGTACTCAAGTTATAAAATAATTTGTAAAAAACGCAAATAAACGGACAGACATAAAACTAGGCATTTCAGACCCTTATTTATATGACGTTTTTTGATTGTCTTGACCTAACTAACAAATACACAATTTTTTTCCAGGGAGTTTGCAAACACCCTGTATATTGTTATAAATATTGTATAAATTATTTATAAATATCGTAGGCTACATAACTTTTAAAAACATAGCCGTAAAATCAAACTTAGTAGTAGTGTACTCAGCAGTCAAATCCCAACCCCGCCACACATAACATACCTCCTCCGTTCCACACTCGCATCCCTACCTGCGCGGCCCGCTTCGTCACATATATTTCCATCTGTACATCATTTTAAAGCATAATGCATAATCATAAAATATGCACGCATCCATCTTCCAGCGAAACAAGCAAGTACATTTCAAAAGGTCTGCGTTTGACAGCACTGACTATTTTCAAATACACAAATAGAATAATATAATTGAATCCGTTCATCCGTCGATTTGATGGAAGCCATTTTTGAATCTCTATTTTCAGATATAATGGTTACCGCAAGATACTGTTACTGGTTGCCAAGGTAACCATTTCGTTACACTCTTCACCCTTGACTGATTTCTGAATATTGAACTAAACGAGATATGCATTATATTCCCTCCCCTCAAGCCATTCTTATCGCGACAGCCGCTTAGTATTTATAAGTTGTCATTTCCATATCCAAAACTTTATACGTATTGCTTCTAACTTACATTATAACCTAACTTGACTCCTAGTAAGGTGGACAGTTTAGGATGTCTATAAATTTAGGGTTGCGAAACACTTAACAAATCAATGGATTACTAGATTCGGGTGTCCCCGAACTCTCTGGTCAACTTTTGTGGGTTTGTTTTCGGGATCAAGACAAACATATTTCACAATATAAACATGACTCTTCGATTCTTTCTTTTTTCGTCTGTCTGTATGTGTTTTTTACAAAATGATTCACATCTATAGAACGGTTCGACCGATTGAGATCAAACTTGACATGACGTTTAACCTAACAATGATCTATTTTAGGAACGGTAAACGATTATTTCAAATCATGGATTTTAAAATGGCGGCTGTTTGAAAATTTCAAACCTAAAGTAAACAGAAACCGTACATTTGAACAAAAAAAAATGTAAATTGTGTGCTTAAGACCACACGGGAGAAGGGTAAAGTTTTTAACCCAACTTATGAAATGAAACACAATTTCCATTTCAGAGGCATTACCAATTAAACTATACATTGTGTTAACATTAACGGGTTAAGCCTATGACGTAGGACAGTCTGTTACACTTATACACCCAACTCAAATATACTAAACTAGCAATGCTTTCGTGGCCTAACCGGCAAAGGCGGTGGTATGTGGTGATGGACTATGCTGGTTCGAATCTCGGCAAGACTAAAACTTTTTTAAGGTGACGGAATAGAGCGTTCCATAAAATGCATCTGAAAATTCGTGACGGAAAAATCCGATTCACTTCGTCGGCCTGGGATCAGAAGCATAACTTCTGCCTGGGATAAAATAACTCACTTGTACCGGGTACTTTTATGGTATTTTACGTTTTTATAGATTTTGGGAGAACCAAGCGAGCTATAAGGTTGTGTAAAAAAAGAAAATGGGCAGAATAATACCCTAGATTTATTTTTGTAGATAAATCTGAAAAACAATTATAACACCTGATCTCACACAATAATAATGATAATAATTCGACCACGCAGCTGGACCGCTGACGCGAGTTCAGCAAATTTTCAAAATTAAGTTTATAGGCCTATGTTTTAGGATTTCAACCAACAATTTGGGAAATAGGTCTACTAACGAAGGCGTTGAACAGCTGTCTGTGTGTACGCAATATATTAGTAGAATTTGTTTGCGCCCAGTGGCCTCGCGAGTTTGCACCACTTGGCTTCGAACGGGGTACTTGTATGGTATTTTACGTTTTGGTAAATTTTGGTGGAACCAAGCGAGCTATAAGGTCGCGTAAAAAACAAAATATGCAGAATAACATCCTACATTTATAGTTTTAGAAAAAAACTCTAAAACATTTTCATTCTCGTAGTAAAAATGTCCAAAAATAGTTACTTCCGGTCAAAAACGTACTTCCGGTGGTTGGATTTTTTTTGTAACGAACTCGTCCGAGCGACGTAGACAACCAACATGTGTACTAATTGGTTTGTTCAACACGGCATCCTATACAAACACAGTAAATACTACAATATTGTATGGACATTTGTTGTCATTACCATTTAACTTAGCTATTATCCTTCATCCGATTGTTTTGACA
>JAGFPH010010601.1:7485-39135 GCA_018207615.1 Philaenus spumarius | reverse complement strand
CAATTTCTATAACTTTATACCACAATTTGTATAATTTTATACCACAATTTCTATAACTTTATACCACAATTTGTATAATTTTATACAAAAATGTGTTTACATTTATGTAAACTGTATTAATTTATGTAACATGTTCTGTAATTTTATATAACAAGTTTTATAACTTCACTTAACAAATTGTTTGTATTTATGTGGAATAACATGAGGCATAATTTTATGTAACAAGTGGTATAACTTTACTGAATTATTGAAAGTTTGAGTGGATTTATTTTTTAAAGACAAAAATGTAATTCTCTCTTCCAATTTCTCTCCCTCTGTCTTCTTTTTTCTCAACAGCCCCCTTTCTCTCACTCTTTTCCTCCGTTTCTCACAATCTATTTCTCTTTCCCCAACTCTCACTCTCTCTTTACTTCCTCCTCCTCTCTATATCTTCTGTCTTTCTCATCAAATAAAACTGGACATTTTAAATAAATTTAAACAAAGTTTTTGAAATAGCAAATATTCTTAGTACCTAAACTTAACACGTACCAAGTAATTACCAATTCTTTGAAGCACTATGTATGCCTACACGACATGAGTATGTATAGACGTTTGATCAGGCTCAACACATTTGCATAAACCCCTATGTAGGCTAGTTGAGTATGTGTACATAGTATTGAATGATGCATACTAACAGTGTGCAGGCCTACAATCACACAGCCTCTGTGAGTCTGGAGCTACGGGTTGATTGACTATTTCAGGAACGATGATAAACTATGGCGCTTATAAATATTATATTATAGACATTAAAAGAAAGTAAATTTATTTATTACTATGTGAGATCCCTGCGTGCTCCGAACGCCAACCCCGTTGGACCCTTCTTAGCTTAGGATTAATAATAATCCCAAAGGTAAGATGGTAAATAATGTTAAATGTACAAATCAAATTATTTCTTATATTTTATACCATCAGTTATAATAAAGGTTAAAAGAATAAGCAATGCTTAGGTCTACACTTAAACAAAACTCTACCTAAAAGTTAAAAATACTAATAATTGTTTCAAATTTTGAAATCAGCTGTTAATGGAAATATTTTATCAATAAATTAAATAGGTACAATACCTGCTTTTTTGTCTTATCCAATCCTAAAATCACTATGTGATTACCGCGGTTTCGGGTAACCTAAGTACCCATCTTCAGATCACAGAAATAAATAATTCCCTTCATGAGGTCGTCAAAACATTAAAGTTAATACACAAAACAAAAATCACAAAACACGTCACGAAACACATTAAAACACTTTCTCAAAAAAAAAAAAAAACACATTAAAAACATTGATTAGGCCTAATCACGCTAACCGGTCACGGTAAAACTTTTAATACGACTGCCTAACATGTTGAAAATGGAAATATTTTAGCAAACAGCTGATTGCTGTACCCACACTAAACATATTTAATAATTATTTATTATGGCGCACAATTTTCCATACAATATTTGGTATAGTTTGTGTTGTTTTTACATCCGACAGTTGGTAATCTTTACAAAAACCTAACCTAAAAGTTACAAATACAAATACGTGTTTCAAAGTTTGAAATCAGGTGTTAATGGAAATATAATAACAACTGATTACTGTCATTATTATAGTCAATTAACATATTTAATGGCGCTCACATTTTTGTTAAATATTTCGTGCACTTTTTTTGTTTTTATATCCAATAGATGCTGCTATTTTAGAAAAAAAGTATATAAAAACCTGCTTGTATTTGAACGTGATGTTGTGTAAAAATTTCAAAGTAATAGGTGAAGAACTTTCGGAGATTTTAAACAAACGAACATTTACATTTGTATTTATATAGATGTTATTATACAAATTATATCTGCTAGGATCCATGAAATAAGTTTGAGTACAATTTTCTGCCAATCCTAACGTAACACTTTCACTAAAGTTTGTCGACGCGTTTCGGAATTCCTCCATTATCGAGACCTATTTCAGTACTCTGTAGGAGTACCATTATCAGTACTCTCGATAATGGAGGAATACCGAAACGCGTCGACAAACTTTAGTGAAAGTGTTACGTTAGGATTGGCAGAAAATTGTACTCAAATTTATTTATATAGATCTTTGACTTTCTCCTTTTATTTCTGTGTATTTTGAATTACATCTCAACTAAGTTTGCAAATAAAAGAATCAATTCATTAAACTAAATTTCCTTTATTTCGGTCAATCTCTCTCGTACACTCTAAAGAAAATTAAAATTATTATTTATCTTCGATATGATAGTTTGTTCATTTCTCTACGGACGGAGGCAGAGTGTGTTGGCCCAGATGCCATGTGTTCTGCTTGACTGTAGATAGAAACAAGATGCAGGCATCGGTGTTTTTTTTTCAATGAACAATGCATTACGTGCTTCGCACGCCAACCCCCATAGTGGGGTTGTTTTCAATACAGAACGCATTGCGTGCTTAGCACGCCAACCCCTGCATTAGGAGTATTTTCAATACACAATGCTTTAAGTGCTTCGCACGCCAGCCCTAGTATTGGGAGTGCTTTCTATACACAATGCATTGTGTGCTTCCCACGCCAACCCCCGTATTAGGAGTATTTTCTATAAACAATGTATTGTGTGCTTCCCACGCCAACCCATGTATCCGGAGTATTTTCAATACACAATGCATTGCATGTTTCGCACGACAACCCACATATTGGGAGTATTTTCAATACACAATGCATTGCGTGATTCGCATGCCAACCCCCGTATTGGGAGTATTTTTAAATATATAATGCATTGCGTGCTTCGCACGACAACCCCCGTATTGAGGGTGGTTTCAATACACAGTGCATTGCGTGCTTCGTACGCCAACCCCCGTATTGGATGTATTTTCAATACACAACGCATTGCGTGCTTCGCACCCTAGCCTCCGTATTGGGAGGATTTTCAATAAACAATGCACCGGACTTTTCTTTATAAATCTAAGACATTTCTTGAGATTGTAACCACTGCCGTTATCAGATAAATGCAGAGACACTGTAATGTCCATTATATGCGAATTCGTGGACCTTAGCAATGCAGTTTATTAGAACATTTTTCTTTGTTTCTACTTGTGTTTTAACTGAATTATCTCATTGTTTTACAGAAACAATGTGTTTATTTTAAAAGTTATATATCGGTACACTTTATGGGAGACGTTCCGAATATCGCTACATTACCTTATATAGTTCAGAGTTGTGCCAGCATAGGATTTCTTTTCGAAGCACACAATAAATTACTGCTTCACTTTTTTTTTAAATCCAACACTCTTTCCTACTGAATTAACTTGAAAACATATGTTTGTAAAACCAACACGACGAAATCATTGTAGGAACAAAGTTTGCAAGCAACACTCTCGAAACACCCCTAGTCCTCATTGGTCCCCTAGGAACAATCTAAGTACTTTTCTTCTTCTTTTCCGCCGGACTTATTTAAGACACCTCGGGGACTTTTCCACCAGTTGATGCAGACACGGATCTGTGAGTATTTAGAATGTTACTCGAGTAAGCGTACTCTCTTGTCAAAGTGTTGAGTCGGCTGTGCTAAACCATATCGTGTTATGCCGGGTGTTTCGTAAATAGTACGTCAAACTTCTAGAATGGGTTCCTTAGATAAAAATAAATAAATAAGTTCCTATAGACATGTGCCCTAAAACGCTTCGTTTTCCAGATATCCGCCATTTTGTTTTTTACAAAATTATTCATATCTAGAGAAATGTTTGACTGATTGAGTTCAAACTTTGAATTAAGTTTAACGTAACAATGATCTAGCTCAAGAAAAATAAACGATTATATCCAAAGATGCGTTTTAAAATGGCGGCTGCTTGAACATTTCAAGCCTAAATTACTAAAAAACAGTAAATTGTTTTGTATTTTTTTGGCCAACGAATACGTCTGAGCGATTTAAACAACCAACGTGCGAACCAAACCAATAAAAATGTGGCCGTTATAGTGTGAACACATGTATAATTTTTTTATCTTTAAAGGGAAATATAATTAATTCATATACCGGGTGTCCGAAAAGTCTGGAAACGGTTTAATATTTCGGTAAAAAAGGAAAATTTGAAGATAGATGTGACTGAGGAACCTACTCTATGTAAAAAATGTATTTTTTAAGATTTCAAAAAAATTATCCGCCATTTTGAATGTAACTTTATTTTTTTAGTCTAAATGGGAAGGTGGTCATTTGATACATCATTTCGATGTAGAATTTCAAGAAAAAACTAACGGTGAAATTTGCACATCCATGTCTTTTACCGATTAAAAATGGCGACCAAAAAACAATAAATTCGTGTTTTCCGATTTTACCCCATTTTGCAGTACCTTTTTATATATATATTAATTGCTATTATTTTTGGATTCAGAATTAAATAAACTTTCAAACGACATGTCACACAACGATATTTGGTTGAACCGCTCGAAAAAATCTAAACGTCTGTAAATCTAAAATTTTAAATAGGCCTGCTCCCAAGAGAATTTCCACATCCATATCTTTCAACGGTTTAAAATAATGGCCAAAAAACAACGAAATCGTGTTATGGATAATACGCAAATTTCACGGTTGGTTTTCTCTTGAAATACTACATCGAAATGATGTACCACATGTCCACCTTCCCATTTAAAAAAATAAAGCTACTATCAAAATGGCGGATCCAAGATGGCGGATATATTTTTTTTGAAATCTTAATAAAATAGTATTTTTACATAGAGTAGGTTCCTCAATCAAATTTACCTTCAAAATTTCCTTATATACGAGATATTAGGCCGTTTTTAAACTTTCCGGACCCCGGTATATACATATTTATAATTTTTAACGACTCTACAAAACTGTTCTGACGACTATGATGGGTGGACCACTCCTGGCCTTACGTCTCACCATAAGAGTCACTGCAACAGCTGATCTTTCTAAATTCGCTAATTAATCGTCACGACAGACTGTTTGCGTTCGTATTGAAACATCTCATTAAATTTTATCAAATCACTTGTAAGCTATAACTGTAAAGTCACGTCTTGTAATCGTAAGATTCTATTACACTGACTGATTGTAAGAGACGACTTTGTAAGCTGTAAGACTTTATAATGCTTTGTGATGAGCGCGCTTTCTCAGTTGTTGATGAAATCGCTTCTTTGTCAAGTCGAATTGAAAACGGGATTCCTCCGGCGATGTCGCGACTGCGTTTTATATTATTACGTAGTTCATTAATTAATTGTAATTAATAGGGAATTAAAAGGAACTGAATTTAAAAATGTTCGCATCATTTTTTTCAGCCAATGGAAAGAGCAGGTAAAATTTGTTCCACCTTCTCCATACAAAAACACCTTTTACTTCAATAGAGTTTTTATGGACTCTTAGGTTTAGTAAGCAGACTTATTACCGAAATTTCATGAACCATGATTTATAATTTTTGGTTCTATTTTATCTGTACTACAAATATGTATAATCAATAAATACTCACTTGAATGGTGGGTCAAGTTAATAATACACAACATACTATTAGGATGTACCATAAATTAAGTTCCAAACTTCGGAGAATTGTTCTATGGGACAAAATAAGAAAAGAAGTTCATATAAACACAGACCCGAAAGCGCTTCGTTTTCTAGATATCCGCCATTTTGTTTTTTTGTAAAAAAATAATTCTTATCGAGAGAACGGTTTGACTGATTAAGTTCAAACTTGGCATAAAGTTTAACCTAACACTGATATATCTGAAGATATGTAAGCGATTAAATCCAATAATGCGTTTCAAAATGGCGGCTGTTTAAAAATTTCAAACCTAAATTACACAAAACCGTAAATTTTAACAAAAAATTTCAAGACACCTTTTTCGTATCCCTTTTGATTCCCTATCGTATGGTGTAACTGTCAAAACAATCGGATGAAGGATAATAGTTAAGTTATTTCTAATATTTGGTTTGTTCAACCTGACACAACACAGTAAACAAAACAATATTGTATGTACATGATATCTTTAAATTGGCTATTATCCTTCAACCGATATTTTTGACAGTTATATCATACGATTGAAAACCAAAAGCCTACAAAAAAAGGTGTCCAGACATTGTTTGTTAATACGGTTTTTGAGTAATTCAGTTTTTGAAATTTTCAAACCGCCGTCATTTTGAAACACATGGTCGGATATAATCGCTTACTTTTCTTGAGATAGATCGTTGTTAGGTTAAACTTGAAGCCAAGTTTGAACACAATCAGTCAGTCGTTTCTCCAGATATGAGTTATTTTGTAAAAAAACAAAACAAAATGGTGGATATCTACAAAACGAAGCGTTTTCGGGCGTATGTTTATATAAACTGTTGTTCTTATTTTGTATCTATATAATGAGATGCGGAGACATAGCCGTTTACTTCTGATTCACCCTGTATATCTCTTCGCACTTTTACAGCCGCATTTTACGTCCGATTTGGTCTAAATTTGATACACACGTTGGTTTGAGTCGCTCAGACAGGTTTGTTAGCCATAAAATCCAACAACTGAAAACTCGTTGTTTCACAGAATGTAAAAACATTTATAGATTTTTAGATTTATCTGAAAATAAACGGTACCAGGAACTGGAACATACTTTCTCACAAACATTTTTAAATTATTAAACAGATTCACTGTGACTTCAAAATTGTAGGTGGGGTAGAGTGGTGATTTCTTAAAGTAGGAGATTAACTAATAAATATTATTATTATTATCTAGAGAGAAAACTATTCGATCGATTTCGAACAAATTTGCACCAAACACGTCAATTAGGCCTGTATAGATGCACGAAAAAAGGTTTTGAAAATGTTTGAAAAACAACCCCTTTTATGGCCAAAAAACCCACAAAATCAGTTATTATTATTATTATTAGCTAAACGAGAATTTTTAGGAAGATGCTATTTTTTTTGCATATGGTAGGGTACAGTAAAGAATACAAATAAGCCAAATTTTATTAAAATCGTTAGAACCGTTTTTCTTTTATAATAAAAATAATAACTGATTTTTTGTGGGTGTTTTTTTGCCAAAAAGGAAGTTGTTTTTCAAAATGTTTCAAAACCGTGTTTCGTGCATCTATACAGGCCTACTTGACATGTCTAGTGCAAATTATTGTTTGAAATCGATCGAATAGTTTTCGCTATAGCTTTGTATACATATAGACAGACATTTTGTAAAAACCACTTTTTTGGATTAAGGTGGTCCCAAAACGGATATTTCTACAAAAATCTCGATTTTTTTTGCGATCACTATACTTTCTCTATATGCATAGAGAAGTATAGGCTCTATAGGCACTATACTCCTACTATAGTATAGTGAGAAAGTAAAAATATGTATATAGGAGATTATTCAACACATTCTGTTACTTTACATGACCTTATAGCCCGTTCGGTTTTCCCGAAATCTTACAAAACGTAAAATGCAAAAAAAAAACAGTTTATTCGCTGCTAACGAAGCTCAGTCCACAATCCGCAATCTTGGAGGCTGTGGTACAAACAAATTATACTAATATTTGGTACACGCAGGAAGCTATTCAGCGTGAGTAGACCAATTTCCCAAATACTGTAGTTAATTGAAACCATACAAAATATAAACTTAATTTAGGAAATTCGCTAAACTCGCGTCAGCCGTTCAAGTGCGTGATCAAATTATTTTGTATTAAATATGAAAAATCGTACTGGTTATTACTGCCTGAACATCGGTTAAAACTTATGCGGCCATAAAACTAAAGTTGTCCCCTTGGTAGTTGTTTAAACAAAACACAAATCTAATGTTTACAGTTTCTCGATTATGTTCACTACAGTTTCCTTAAACTTCATTTTAAACTGTAAATTGATTAAACACAACGACTACAGATGTTTATTAGACTAACAAAGTAACCACACATTGCTTTTACAGTTGCTTATGAAACCTTGTTTTGAAGTCAATCAAGCTGTGGAAACCACTTGAAAGAGATGTTACAGCGTATTTAGATAGCGATACTACGTACTACGATTTTCCATACTAATTTACTACCATCATTTACTCGAAATTTGGATCCCTGTTTAGCGTCATTGAAGCCGTTCAACCTTTACGTGTTCTACTTTATAAATATTTTTTGTAATGAAAAATTTTTTTATCTACTTTATAAAAGCTATTTTGTAAAGTATGATTTTCCTTCAATAATTTATAAAAGCTATTTCATAAATAACGGGCTTTCCTTAACTATTTAGAAAAATAATTTTCAACAACTTTATAAAGCTATTTTGTAACTAACTTATTTTACTTAACTACTTTATAAACCTATTTTGTAACGTACCGGTTTTCTTTAACTAATTTTATAACAGTTTTTTTTTTAACTAACGGGTTTTCTTAACTACTTTATAAAGCTATTTTGTAACTAACGGGTTTTCCTTAACTACTTTACAAAAAACTATTTTGTAACTAACGGGTTTTCTTAACTACTTTATAAAGCTATTTTGTAACTAAAGGGTTTTTTAACTACTTTATAAAGCTATTTTATAACTAACGGGTTTTCCTTCACTACTTTATAAAGCTATTTTGTAATTAACTTGTTTTCCTTAACTACAGTTTACAAAAAAACTATTTTGTAAAGAACGAATTTTCTTTAACGTCTTTAATGCTGTTGACCTAAACGGTGGAAAAGGTTAAGAAGGGAGCATGCATGTACATTTTAGGCCTCCATGTTATTTAAATGTAGGTACGATTATCCCAGAAACTAGTTGACACAGTGACTTCAAATTTTGGATACTTATTCAGAATGATTATACTGTAAAAATCATGCAATTTAAAACAAAAATCTTATTTACGTAAACAAATATATAACTAAATATTCCCATTAAAAATTAATACTTTTTTTACAAATTTTAAAATGTCTTTTATAACCTCACATTGAACATAACGTAATAAAAATGCATGATTGTAGTCTCTGGGTCATGTTCGGGAAATCAGGTTAAAAAAAGTCTGCACTGTTTACAATCAGCTATTTCACTTTCTTAATTGTTTCTCTTACCTAGAAGCCTTCTTTTTATTTTCTTCTTGAATCTCTTTTTCTGCGTTTTTATCCTGCTATTGTAAGGCCTAGGTATTGTAAGCTCAGGCCTAGGCCTTGTAGTTGAACTTGGGTCTGATAGTTGTGAAACAGCTTTATTCCGATCAAACTGAATTCTTCTGTTCGGATTTTTATTGAACTTTTTAATCCTAGGCGTATTTCTACATCAATATTCACACTAATACAGTAATATTGCTCGAGTTCAAAACTGTAGCAAAGAAAATTAGTATGAATAAACACAACTCTGAAGAAACATAACCAACAAAGTAAACAAACACTTCGTCTGTTATAAAACATACTTTTCCTACTGATTTGAATAAAAACCCCGAACCACAAAACAAGGAACAAAAGATAGATAGATAGATATTTTTATTTTCCATGTGTAACATACATACATAACTTTATAATATTGTATTTACAGCAAACAAAAAAAACAAAACAACAAACTAATCATAATTCTTCTACATAACTTAACACATGGAAAATTAGGTAATCCTTAGGATAAGCCTGCTTAGGATTTACCATTATAAAAAAAACAATAACTAAACAACTAAATTGTAAGTAATGTTTAATACGTTACCCTTATGTACATTTCGATGACATGGTCATCATCCTCAGAGGGTTTTAACACTACTTAAGTATACAGACAATATTACAGACCTATATATGATCGCCCTCCCCCCCTCCCCCTCCCCCCTCCCCCACTCCTCCCCATGCAGTTCAATCCAAGACCGACCTGGTAGGGGAATGGGAGGAGCGACATTAAATCTACTACAAGTATCTATTATTAACAATAAAAGCCTATTTAACAATGAATTATGAAACTATTAAATACAAAAAAATAACAAACTGGTCTACTAAAATTATAAACAGTCAAACAGTTATAAAAATAAAATAAAAACTAACTACTTTTCCTAGTGAAATTACAGTACCAATATAACAACTAAAATTCCATGATTAGGTTTGTGTTATATAATGTAATACATTTCGTATAATCAAGAGCGTGCTGTCAATTGTTGAAAACTGTTGACTAGATACAATGTAGATGCATTTTTTAAATGTACTGTTATTCATTAGTTTCCAACGTATTAAGTGTTGTATATTTTCTGAAATGGTATAAAATGTAGATTTTATCAACACCAGGATTAAAAACTAAATTTGTTGACCCCCAAAAGGCACCTGCTCTCCATTACTAGACGTCTTGCGCAGTTTCGGTTTGATATTCAAAATGTAGCATTATAAACCACGCGTTTACCAATCACGCCAACGCAATCTGTAGTACTTTTTCAGTTCTGATTGAGACGACACGAATTGTAGCAATCAATTCTACATGCATAACACCTCAAAGAAATGTCGTTACTATTCAAGGACACTTTAGGGTTTGTGTGACAATGAAAAACATTTGGATATTTAATACAATTTGAAATAAAATGAGATATGAGATCTGATTGATGTTGATTTAATTTAGTGAAAGAGAGAGAGGAATTTATTTTTCGACTTGATTTGTGCACTGTCGAGGCTTTGAAGTCTATAAATACATACATTATAAATACAATACTCTCTAGCAGATATAAAATTACAACAATAAATATTGTACATACGAAGACAATATAAACGATAAGAACATATTTATAAATCAACAAACACAAAAGCTTGGAACTGTTGAAAAACTTTCTAAATTTAAAGATAAATTGCGTTTGAAAGTTATAACTTATAGGCCACAACAGGATGGGAGAGGGGGGGGGGAATTTCATAAATACATTTTTAATACTCCAATTAATAAAAAAAAATTTACTCCTCACTGTATGTACATCCTGCTCTTTTTTTTAGTAATGGTTGTCGGTCAGTACAAGCATGGATATTCCACGAAACTGAAAATTCTTCAAAATCCAGTAAAGTTGTTCGAGGTTGGAGTGCCCTACTCTAGTATCAGATTGAACAACAGGTTGCCAGACAATATAAAGGAAGTAAACTTTCCTTGTGCAGCGGGAATTTTACTCGGGGGAGGAGTACCTTGGGTTGTAAATAGACTATACAGTTTTGTATCTTTATTTGTACTATTTGTAATAGTTTATATCATTGAAGTTATAGCAAAAAGGCTTAAGTCAGAAATTGTTAACGACACAGGAGAAGCACTCAAAGTGTTGACAAACTCATGGCTTGCATTGCAATAAATAATTTACGCGAGACTAGAAGGGGCGAGATAGGCAATACGGTTGCAAGTTAACCAAAGTGTTGTTTTGTTGTAAGTTCTTCTCGGCAAGCCATAGCCGAGTGGATAGAAGGTAACTGATCAGAAGATACCGGGTTCAAATCTCGGCCAGATCAGGTAACTTTTCGAAAAACTTTGAAAAACCACCCCCTTTTGGCCCAAAACCCCCAAAAATCAGTTATTATTATTATTACGGTACCTAAACGAGAATTTTTAGAAAGATGCTGATTTTTCCATATGGTAGGGTACATTAAGGGCTACAAATAAGCCAAATTTTATCAAAATTTGGATTTTTCTAGTTTTTTTGCCATTTTTGGGGGGTAAAACCCCTTAAAAATCAAAAATTTGGAAAAAACCTCCTGCAGTTATTCCAGTACTACACCTACATACCAAATTTCATCAAAATCGGACTGTTGGTATTGTCTCCATCTCTGTACACATAATAACAGACACACGGACACACGGACAGACATCACAAAAAAAAACACTTTTTTGTATTCAGGGAGCACCAAAACAAATAATTCCACTAAACATATTTTTTGGATCAAGGAGCACACGCACAGATAATGCCACTAAACAGTTTCTTGGGGTTCAGGGAACACCAGAACATATAATTCCACTAAAGATTTAAAATCGAAAATTTGGACGAAAACAATACTTTCTCCATATACTACGTATGTGGGGGAGAAAGTAAAAAACAAAACGTCTTTTCATTTTTAAAATGGCGGCCGTTTAAACTAAATCTAAAAAACTTAACGCATAAGTCTGTCACAGTTTAATATAAATTAATTCATGATTACAATATTAAATGAGTAAACACTTTAGGCCGAGTAGATTCTTCAATTACATCTCGTTTTATGTTTCGCCTTAATTTGCTCGCTCGGACCGTGTTTGTATTAACCAGTGGAACGTTCCCCAAGGAGTCCTAAATTAAGTCCGGCGAAGAAGAAGTATTTATATTGATCTTAGGGGGCCAATGAGAAGGCAGAGTGTTTCGAGATTGTTTGTAAACTTTGTTCGATACGTTTTAAATAGTCACCAATCGTTGTTATTTTTTAACTCAAATTGGGGTTGTTATCAGAAAAAAATTTATTGTATGCCCTACAGAGTTGTAAAATAAATAATTCGACCACGCCAGCTGAACCGCTGACGTGAGTTGAGCAAAATTCCAAAATTAGCTTTATAGGCCTATGTTTTAGGGTTTCAACCAACAATTTGGGCAATAGGTCTATTCACGATGGTGCTGAATAGCTGAAAAATGGTTCGTACGCCATTCGGCATATTGGGAGTATCTTCAATACACAAAGTATTGCGTGCTTCGCACGCCAACCCCCGTATTGGGAGTATCTTCAACACAGAATGCATTGCGTGCTTCGCACTCCAACACCACGGTAGAATCCACCACATGGCTTTGAACCGGGTGCTTTTGGTGGAACCGAGCGAGCTATAAGGTCGCGTAAAAAACAAAATGTGCAGAATAACATCCTACATTTATATTTGTAGAAAAAACTCAAAAACAAATTCTTTCTCGCAGGAAAAATCTCTAAAAATAGTTACTTCCGGTTAAAAAACGTGCTTCCGATTGTTGGATTTTTTTGGCTAACGAACTCGTCCGAGCGACGTAGACAACCAACATGTGTTCCAAATTTGAACCAAATCAAACTTAAAAATGCGGCCGCTAGAGTGCGAACACATATATACTTATATATATGATTTTTAATGACACCCCAAAACGTGTATTGGGGACCATGATCGGTACTCATTTGCTCTCCCGACCTTGGGCCTTACCATAAGGACCACTGCAAAAGCTCATTTTTCCTATGGAAATTCGCTAAAAAAAACCCGAAACGTTCGTTTGGAGGCATACCGACTACATTAATACTTTGTTCGTACACTTTATATAGGTTTTTAATTCTTCATATTGCGCTGAACAATTTGTTTTTCGTCTTTTATAACTTTTATAAGTAATATGAGCCAAGTTGCAGGTCTCTAGATCCATTGAACTATTATTTATTTTGAAGGGTAGCTATCCCATTTCCCATTTAGACTCAAGTAATCAAAACGCACATGGGTTTTCTTTTTTTGTATACCACCTAACAGTACTATGTACCAAATTTCAGGTGTATAGCTTGTAGGAATTTATCGGAATTTATATTTTGTATTCGGTGGGCTTACTTTTTCCACGTAAGATTTGCGAACAAAATGTACCAAATTTCGTCTATCTAGCTTCAAGATGAGTAAAATAATGATTGTTTTGTTTTAACGGTCGGTACACCCGATTTCATCCGTTAAGCGCAAACAATCAAAATGCGATGGCTCTTATTTTTCTACGTATCACACAAGAAAACAGCTGTTCAAAATGTCAGCTCTCTAACTCCTTGGGAATGAATGGTGTATTGTACATTTGTATTTCGTCAGAGCTCTTAGATGCGCTGGCGGGAGAGGGGCAAGTTGAGACGCTGTCCGTCACTGAGCCAAATTTGTTCAAAATCCGTCAAACGATCTGGGCGTGTCTAGCGAACACACATACAAATTGGATACATACACACAGGCTTGTCTTCTTTATATACTTACCAGGTGTTTCAAAAGCATAGCACCTCTTTCCTGACTTTTAGAAAACATAAAATAGAAAGATGAAAATTTAGGAATGCTTTTGGTGGATGATTAGCAACTAATTTTAGAAACTTTCAAGACCACCCCCTCCCCGCTCCGTAAATTTAAACATACGGCTTATAACACAACATTTTTGTTTCCTAAAATCACAAATTTTATTCAAAACAGCGCCGAAAAACTTTTTTTTTTAAATATTGGACACCTCCTAAAATGTTTTAATGGTTTAAAATAGAAAGTGATCTGGTATTTAAAGAAGTAGAAAAGAGACTTTGAAATGTCTTTTGATTAATAGTTCCCACTTTCACGAGCGTTCAACGCCGACCCTCCTCCAAGGAGGAAAATAACTTGTTTTATTTAGTCCAAACATTCATTTTGTTGATAACACAACCGCCATTTTGGTTAGGGTTTTCGTACCTTACATTGATTGGTATCGAAATGTTTTTGATTTGAAGGCGAAAAAATGATGCGTCACATTAACAAAATTTGAGCGGGCCCCTACAACTACTCCGGGTGGTGTTGAAAGTGTGTAAAAGTAGTTACTAATCAACCAAAGACATTCTTAAATTGTCATCTTTTTTCTATCCGTTGTCTAAAAGTTACATTTGGAACACCTACGCTATATTAGTCTGCTAAAATTATTTATTGTTTTTTTGTTTTCATAGTTTTGTTAAGTTTTCCATTATCTGTACCTACTAATTTTATAAAGAGGTAAAGTTTGTTTGTTTGTAATCTGGAACTAATGAAACGATTGAAAAAAATATTTTTACTTATAGAAAGCTTGACTAACCCTAAGTAAATAATTTGTTATTTCAATATTTATTTGTAAATTTAGTCGAAAAAAATTCTTAGGTTAGGCCTAGACTGATTAATTATCATAGCAACCAATTAAATAAAATAACAGATAAAACAACTGTTTGCTCTAATATTTCCATTAACACCTAATTTCACACTTTGAAGCAACTATTAGTATTTCTAACTTTTAGTTTAGGTTTTTAAAGTGTAGACCTGAGCCTTGCTGGTTCTTTTAACCTTTGTTATAACTGCTGTTATAAAATACACGAAATAATTTGATTTGAACATTTAACATTATTTATCATCTTAGCTTTGGGGTTATTATTAATCCTACACATTTATTTTAAAGAAAACATACTATGATTTGTGTATAAATTTTGCAACGGTGTTGGCGTGCAAAGCACGCAGGGGTTTCCCCTAGTAAAATATATTTTAATTAAGTTTTCCGTATTATTAGTTTTTAGTTTATTAGATTTATTAGGGGTTTACTTATTTATTTATGTAATAATATGTATTTGAGTTTTAATTACTTTCATATACTCTAATGGGACAATACTAATTAATTAAGGCTATCATACAAAACATGTGTTTATAATTTAATTTGTCTTTATTAATTAGGAATTTATTATTTTGAAGAACATTATGAATTATTGTAAGAATTTATATTCAGTTATCCACCTGCTTTTTCAATATTATTGATTGTTTGAAAAGTAAGTATAGCTTTTTTCCTTTTTAAACCTTTTCCAATCACTACCCCTTAATTAAAACAACATAATAAAATCTATAGTGCAAATTAAACCTTATGAACTAAATGTCTTTCCTGTTCTCTTAAAAGTTTAGAAACGTAAATTCAGATTTATTTTTAATACCGCCATCACTAAAACAATTCCAACTGTCCAAACTGATTAATAATAAACCCATCTCAGCTCATATTACAAGAAAACATCCCCCGCGAAGCCACCCTTCAGCAGGGCTCTGCGTGCCCTGGGAGCCAAGCAAAACAAACTCCCTTCTGTCGAAAAAACCTGCTCCCGTCAATATTGACTTCCACTGCCTTCTTGAAAGAGTCAATAGCGTTGTCAGGCCAGAGGTTAAATAAATACCCAGGCCAATGTGAGAGGAATAGGAAATAAATGTTTGCGTAAACATTGTACAATCTAGCTCGCTAGAGTGTTTATTCCGGACCGGGTAAACAGTATTGCTGATTCTCCGGTAACATGGTGACGGTGTTTCTTGTAGATTATAAGAAGCTGTCCACTCGGATTTTGTAATGAAATGGTGTGAACAAAACAGCAGGGGCATGTGACGTCACGTTAATGAGACGGATCTTTTTTTATAAGAGACACAACTCACTAGACTTTACTTTTGTGAGAGAATTACAAACATATATCGTTTACAGGTGTCTCATAAGTAAACACCCAAACTTAAGGGAAATCTAAAATAATTTTTTTTTTCTAAAAACGCTTCGTTTTCCAAATATTGGCCATTTTGTTTCTTCCACCAAATAATTTATATCTAGAAAACAGTTAAACCTATTGCGTTCAAACTTTACATGAGGTTTAACCTAACAATGGTCTATTATAAGAAAAATATACGCCTATATCCAATCATGCTTTTAAAAAGGGCGTCTGTTTCAAAATTTCAAACTCGAATAGCCCACAAACCGTACGTTTTAACAAAAAATGTCAACACACCTTTTGTGTAGCCCTTTCAATTCCCTGTAGGATGGTGTAACTGTCAAAACAATCGGAAGAAAGGTTAATTGGTTTGTGCAACCCGGCATCCTATACCAACACAGTAAACACAACATTATGGTGGGTAAGTACGCTTTTATCCATAACTTAACTATGATCCTTCATCCGATTAATTGTTTTGACAGTTACACCATCCGATAGGGAATCAAAAAAGGTGTCTTGAAATTTTTTGTTACAATGTGCGGTTTTTGAGTAGTTTAGGTTTTAAATTTTAAAACAGCCGCCATTTTGAAACTCATGATTGGATATTATCGCTTATTTTTCTTAAAATAGATCGTTGTTGTTAACTTCATGTAAAGTTTAAACTCAATAGGTTTAACCGTTCTCTAGATATAGTTTCTCTTGTGAAAGAAACAAAACGGCCGATATCTGGAAAACGAAGTCGTTTTGGAAAATATTTTATTCTTGATTTTACTTTCTCACTATACTATAGTATAGAGAAAGTATAGTGATCGCAAAAAAAATCGATGTTGAGATTTTTGTGGAAATATCCGTTTTGGGACCCCCTGAGTCCAAAAAAGTGGTTTGTACAAAATGTCTGTCTTATGTCTGTATGTATGTCTGTATGTATGTCTGTATGTATGTCTGTATGTCTGTATGTATGTCTGTATGTCTGTATGTATGTCTGTATGTCTGTATGTATACAAAGCTAGAGCGAAAACTATTTCATCGATTTCAAACAAATTTGTACCAGACATGTCAAGCAGGCCTGTATAGATGCACGAAAAACGGTTTTGAAAAATTTTGAAAAACAACTCCCTTTTTGGCAAAAACCCCCAAAAAATCAGTTATTATTTTTTTATAAAAAACGGCTCTAACGATTTTGATAAAATTTGGCTTATTTATAGCCTTTAATGTACCCTACCATATGCAAAAACCCCCATTTTTCTGAAAAATCTCGTTTAGCTAATAATAATAATACTAACTGATTTTTTGGGGTTTTTTGGCCGTAAAGGGGGTTTTTTTGCAAAAATTTCCAAAACCTTTTTTCGTGCATCTATAAAGGACTAATTGACGTGTTTGGTGCAAATTTGTTCGAAATCGATCTAATAGTTTTCTCTCTAGATAATAATAATAATATTTATTAGTGAATCTCCAACTTTAATAAAAAATCACCTCTCCTACCCTACCCTACAAGTCACAGTGAATCTGTTTGACAATTTAAATATGTTTGTGAGAAAGTATGTGCCAGTTCCTGGTACCATTTATTTTCTTTATTTTGACGCATAGAACCATTTTCAGAAGTTTGGCTTTTTACTTATGGGGCACTCTGTATATAAGAATATATAAAACCTCTTTTTTATTCAACAGCTCTACATACCTGTTATTCAACAGTGTGCGATACCTACAATAAACCTTAGTATAAATCTAATGCTTTACTCGTAATGCAAAACTGACTATAAATTTGTACTAACCAAATATGAATTATTTTTAAAAAAACAACTCTTCCAATGCATAAACCAACAGAAACTGGTTCTAACCCAAAATTTACATAAACAATTGTCTCTTTAATGTTCACAAACTGTTACTCTGTCCTGGTGGCTTTGATCGGTTGACTGCACTGAAGTCCACCTTGGCTAGCAGATCCAACGTAAAAAACCTCGTCCTGGTTTGAGGATCGCACTTACGATTTCACTCTGAAATCCCCTTTCTCCCACGACTTCTCGTTTGGCCAAAGAACATTTCCCTAAAAACCCTTGTTCTAATCTCTTCTCTCTATTGAAAAACTCCTGCTCCCACTCAGTTTTCCGCGTCTAGTCTTTTTTCTTAGATGTTGGCAACTCTGCGATTACATTATTTCTAATTACGTAACTATCTACTCTACATTACTGTGATACTACCTCATTGTTCCTACTAATACAATTCTACTATAGTCAAACACTTATTGACTATGTTTTTGTAAATAACAATTAATTTATCCAACTCATTTTAGGCTATTTATGTTTACATACCTTGATATCAGTCTACAGTCCTGTTTTGTCCTTAATGACAGGACTACCGGTTTCGGATCTTCATGTCTCCATTTTCAAGTCGAGTATGAACAAACTTGAAGTCCACATAGTTTTCCACCGAGGTACAATTGAAATTAAAAATATACTCACAACACAAAACATTTAAACAAATTATAACAAACACTTCAAAGTTGGCCAATTGTACGTCTCAACTAAAGAGCATTGAAACTTTATCTAATCTAACCTACTCCACCTGTCTATTTCCAGAAGTTTTTATTGGTGTTCCATGTTTGCCTGTTTTGAAGATGTACACGCCACACAAACCATCACAAAATGGCAGCACACACAGGGCCGGATTTCCCATTAGCGCAAGCTCCCAGGGGGCGCACGGTCGTGAGAAAAACAAATATTTAAAACAATATCTAGAAATAAAAATAAATAGCCATAACTTAACATATTTTTTGAATTGATTACAAAAAATCATTCTGATTTTGAAGTTCATTTGAACAAATAATTGTTGGTAAATTTAAACTGTTTTTCAACATTACGCATCAACTTCGTTACAACATTGATCTCAAATACGGGAGAACTGGCTGTATGAATGTCGTCGAACAGTACGCATCGTACGCACTACAAACATGAGCTCACTATTTAATACATAAAATTACTAAAAGTGTTTTTTAAGACGGCATTTTGTTAAGACCAGAACCAAGTAAATTACTCAAAAACCTCGCAATGATAAAATTACATTGTGGAGTGGTGTTTAAGCAATTAAAATATAGGATATAATTTGTTAATAAAGGTTTTTGGGGAAGTAACTTGAATCAGACTAGGGGGCGGAAAAATTATTGGGCCTAGGGGCGCCAAAATGCTAAATCCGGCCCTGAGCACACAATAAACATCCAGTGGTATATCGTTTTACTCAGTTATTCTCAGCAAATTCTCAGAAAACTTAAAACTGACTAGTGGGGAACGCTGTCCACTTCCAAGGCGCATAAATAACTTCCACTGATTGACAGAAATCTCACCTTTTTGTATAAAGAAACAAAGTTACTCCAACCACTGCAGGCTCATTGGTCCCTCCGGAGCTGCCTTGGAGTACTTTTTTACTTTTGTATTTTTATGACTCCTAAGAGAATGTGCTCAACTAGTTCACACAGTACTTCAGCTTGTCATATAACTTTTATTCAACTTAATAATTTTTCTACCTGGGTTGAAGTTTGTTTTCAGTTATGATTTGTGGATAAATAAATGGAACACATACATTTACATGCGGTAAGATTTATCCTCTTTCTTTTAACAGACATTAAGAACTGATTCACATAACTTTTTTGAATGTACTCGTAGAATGCATTGTTTGTTGAAAATACTCCCAATAAAGGGTTTGGCGTGCGAAGCACGCATTGCAGTGTTTATTATATTTTATAATAAAAGCAAACTAGGCGTCGCCCGTCTTCGCTAATGGTACCTCAGACCCAGATTTCGTAATATTTCCGACTTGTTTGTATAGCAATAAACATTATTTTTTATTTAACCTTGGTTTGTTTATGAACACTCTTGTCTTCTATTATAATATCAAAAGTAGCCGCAGCTAACTGACAGTGTTACCAGTTCTATAACCAATCAACACTTAATACAAAAAGTAACTAACAGTGTTGCCAGATCAATCTAAAACAAATTGAGACAGCTAACTGTGTTTCTACATTTGTCAATAATAATCATGAAAACTAACAGTGTTGCCAGTTCTATCAACACTAATCACGAAACCTGACAGTGTTGCCAGATCAATCTGAAATAATCACGTTAGCAACTGACAGTGTCAAAAGATCAATCTAAAATAAATTAAGAAAGTTAACTTACTTTGTTGCTAAATTTTTATCAATAATAATCATGAAAATAACAAACAGTGTTGCCAGATCAATCAAAACTAATCACAAAAGCCGAACGTATTGTCACAACTATCTAAAATAATTTCACAAGCTAACTGACAGCGTTGACAGATTTATCAATACTAACTACGAAAACTAACAGGATTGCCAGATATATCTATACTAATATTATAAAGAGGTAAAGTTTGTTTGTTTGTATGTGGGGGATAATCTCTCGAACTAGTGAACCGATCGAAAAAAATAGTTTCACTAATAAAAAGCTACACTATCACTGAGTAACATAGGCTATAATTAATTTTGATACATTTTTTTTTTATTTCAATATTTGTAAATTTAGTCGGAAAAAAATTTTAGGTTAGGCCTAGACTGATAAATCAACATACGTATTTACAGTTATTACCGCAGTAACTAATTGAATAAAATAACAGATAACAGCTGTTTGCTGTAATATTTCCATTAACAGTTAATTTCAAACTTTGTACTGTATTTCTAACTTTTAGGTTAGGGGTTTTTCAAAGTGTAGACCTGAGCCTTGCTGGTTCTTTTAACCTTTATTATAACAGCTGTTATAAAATACACGAAATAATTTGATTTAAACATTTAACATTATTTACCGTCTTAGCTTTGGTGTTATTATTAATCCTACTCCTTTATTATAAAGAAAACATAACATGATTATGTGTATAGAAGGTTCCAACGGGGTTGGCGTGCGGAGAACGCAGGGGTTTCACCTAGTCTGAAATAAATTGAAAGCTAATTTACTGTGAAGTTACATTTATCAATAATAATCATGAAAAATAACTGAGAGTTTGGCCAGAGCTATAAATAACCACGAAAGACAACAGAGAGTGTTTCCAGATTCACCACAATCATCAAAGACAGTGTCTACGAGTAAATCATATTCTACGATAAATAATTCGTTGTTATTCTCTTTCTATTATAATATTTTACACACAGTTACGTTTGTGAAGATTTCTCTGGTCTGTTTCATATGTCCATCTTCGTAGCACTAAATCATAATCTGTGACAACAATCTTACAATTTTAAAACATTTATAAAGGTAATTATTTACTCCCTATGTGGCCATGTGTTTCAAAGTTTGCTCTAGATACGTTAAGATTGAAACGGGCCTTTATTGGACCATTCCGTATGTTATTCAGTTACACAGTTTCCTACTATAGTTTATTAAAATAACAAATTATAGACAATGTAACGTTATGTATCTTATTCATGGCTAACCTCATGAAATGCTCTTTTTGTTGCAGGTAAGGCGTAGTTCAAATGGAAGGCGGATCGATTTACAATGATAATCGATTTGCAATGTGTATTGCTGTTAATCTTTATAGGTGTCGATTTGCCAGGTAACATATTACACTGTACATACATAAAATTAACTACTAAACATAGAAATAAACACTGTAATTCTCTATCATTCTGTTTGACTACTAACCTAATAAACGGTACCTGAAACTGGAACATACTTTCTTGCAAACATATTTAAATTATTAAACAGATTCGTTGTGACTTCATAATTTTGTAGGAAGGGTAGGAGAGGTGATATTAAAGTAGGAGATTAACTAATAAATATTATTATTATTAGCTAGAGGTAAAACTATTTAATCGATTTCGAACAAATTTGCACAAAACACGTCTATTAGGCCTGTATAGATGCTCGAAAAAGGATTTGGAACATTTTGAAAAACAACCCCTTTTTGGAAAAAAAACAAAATCAGTTATTATTATTCTTAGCTAAACGAGAATTTTTAGAAAGATGCGGATTTCTGCAAATGGTAAGGGCTACAAATAAGCCAAATTTTATCAAAATTGTTAAAGCCGTTTTTTTATAAAAAAATAATAACTGATTTTTTGGGGAGGGGGAGTTTGGCCAAAAACGGGGTTGTTTTCAAAAAAATTCAAAACCATTTTCGTGCATCTATATAGGCCTAATTGACATGTTTGGTGCAAATTTGTTTGAAATCGATAGAATAGTTTTCCCTCTAGCTTTGTATACATGCATAAAGACAGACATTTTGTAAAAACCACTTTTTTGGACTCAGGAGGTCCCGAAACGGATATTTCCACAAAAAAACAGTGAGTTTTTTTGCGATCACTATACTTCCTCTATACTATAGTAGGACCTATAGTGAGAAAGTAATAATGATGCGTAACTTATAGTATTAAGTACTTTATTTTAATGCAAACGACGCCTAATGTGTGACAAAGTGGGACAAATTTGTCAACTGTTTTTTAAGCGGCCCAAACACGGTCATTGTACCTGAATCGGAAGAAAAAACTGCATTATTAACTGCACCGATTGTTTGTAGCTACTCGTCAGATATCGTCTATTTTCTTCAGTTTTTCCTTCAGTTGTGTCAGTTATACCATTTGTTGAATAACAAAAAAGCGCGGTATGAGTCATAGGGAGAAATTTTAAATTTTCCACAAACAATAAGAATAAAACTCAAAAATTTGTGTGCAACGAAAACATAATATCAATATTCGCTACCTAAGAGAATCTCTCATAGTCCTAGTTTTCCACGAAATCGTCTCCACTGAAGCTAAGACTGAAGTCAACAATACTTTAATGTAAACAAGGAATAAAGACCCGGCTAGACTAAAGCTTTAACAACGTGCTATTTTCCCTTCCGAATTGCGAGTAATTTTCTTCGAACGTGAGAGAAAATTTCACGGCGCGAGTTTTCCCGGGTTATTAACATATTTTTAAACTAGTAGGAATTCGTGGCTTCGCGCTCTGTCCAAAGATACGCCCCATAGTGAGTTTTAGTCCAAATCATGAATTTGTATTGTTTTAGGGGTTGTTACATATTCACCCCTTAGCAGTACAATAAAAAAAACAAATATGGTTTATTTTTTATATATTATATCTTGTAAGAAATAAATGTACAAATTTCCAGCTCTCTAGTCTTAATGGAAGTAAAATAATAAATATTTATTGTTTTAGGGGTTGAAACAACCCTTAAATCTAAATGAATTCCAGCCTATATGTCATTCCAGGTCATGATCTATATGTGTGCCAAATTTCATTCAAATCCATCCAGTAGTTTTCACGTGATTGAGTAACACAAACACACCCCGACAGAAACCAATAGATTTAGGCTAACAACAGACGATACACCGGTGTACGGTACACTAGTGTATGGGACACTAAATGCACTACCAATTATAAATGTGCGTCAACAGACGAGACACTGAGTAGCGCGCCACCATTTACAAAGTAGTAAATTGTTACGTGTAATCGTCGTTCAGATATTATCGTCAAGATAAAATTATTGTGTGTATGTTTAATTTGTTTTACCTGTCTTAATGGCAACATACATACAATAATTTTAGGTTAGGCCTAGAAAGTAATTTTAAGTCTAGGCCTAACCTAAAATTATTGTATGCGAGTTGCCGTTAAGACAGGTAAAATAAATTTAACATGCACACAATAATTTTAGGTTAGGCCTAAACTGAAGAACCAACAGTTTATATTTATTGAATGTATTTACAATGAATGGACATTTAACTTGCTTTAGACCTACCATCTTAGCCTTGATGTTATAATTAATTCTACACCTTTATTATAATAACATTAAACGTATGGAAACAGTAAATATTTGTATAAAAAACAAATTAATAATAAACGGCAATTGAAAGATTAAAATTATGTGTGTATGTTCCCTTTAAGGCTGGTAAAAGAATTGAAGAAAAGGCGTGAAGAACTTCGTTCCTGACGGGGGTCCCATGACCACACACATTTACTTTAAAAAAAAATTTAATTAGGCGTATTATTTATACTTTTACAAATTTACAACAATTAGTAATTGGTATTTAATATAAAAATGTCAGTAGAAAATTTTTACACCTACGGTAGTCATTTACAGAAATTATTAGCAATCGACCTTGATTGTGGGACGTAACAAGCGATGAATGTTCTAATAAAACTTTGAAAAACATTGCTGCAATGAAGTCTTCTGTACATTTACAAATTATATAGCCTAAGCCTACTGACAGGAACTATGAACATTCTGAATGTTTCGAAAATAAATAGAACGTAGTTGTGACGTCAGAGACACCGGTGTCTCTGCAGGGTCCGAGTCGGATACCGATCACGGACACCGACCGCTACCAGTGTCCCGTACACCGGTGTCTCGTCTGTTTTTAGCCTTTTAATATAATAGTATAGTTAAATACAAATACACTAATTAGTACAGGTAAAGTAACATTTTCATTCTAATTAATACACATAAGAGAGATTTTTGCTTACGGATTCTTCTTATGATTATCTTTAACTTGGGTATCTTTAACAAGTATCAATAAAATACTACAATTTACTAACCTACCTTGTTAGTTGGTTCATTACAATGAACGCGATAAAAGATTTTCCTGACGGAATCACAATTTCACCAATCAGAAAGCCCATGCTCCGTTCAATTTAACCGAAATATCTGCGAATCGTTATTCCGGGTAAATCGCTTTTGGTTCCAAATTTCCGGCCTTCACTAGAGTGATAATGGAATAGGAAAGGTCAATTAGTGTGGACGTGGGCTGGGGAGGGGGGCTGCAGGGTGGAATTGGATTTCAATTTGGACGGCGGGAGGGAGAGGTTACATTCGCGTGTGTCATTAAAAACTGTAATTTGGTTAAGGAAACTCTATTAGAGGCGCGCGAGTTGAAAGTTCCGATTAATCAAATATTTTGTTGATATTCCTTCTGAATTTGTATTTAAATTCTATAGCCTAAAGCTACTAATACTATAACTGAACGTAATGGATCTAACGAAAAAACACAAGACTTTTAAAGTACAAGTTTTAAGATTTTACGTTTTCTAAACATATTTTTACTGCCAATACAATAGAACATAACTTTCACGTAGACGGATCACAATAAATGTATGCCGCTTAAGATAACTTACAAAAGAGTTTGCATACTGAAACGGTTGAGATATTCAAATATATTTTAAATATTGTATGTTTTAGTGTATTATTTTATCAACTCCTATAAAAGCGAGTGTACGTCCGAAATTACATACATACTTACGTACGAGAGTACCATATAATACAGGGATATTCAAAAAGAATGGTGCAAAAGTAAGGTTAATTCATTTGCATACTCTGAGTTGCAAAATCATGAAAACAGAATAAAACTGTTTCTTACATTAACAAGTTTTAATTTACATTAAAAAAACACATTTATATGCATTACAAATGCTCAATGTGAGCTCCATTAGAAACTCTGCAAATATCAGAATGGTGCAAAACTAAACGGTTGGTACATCTGTTTCCTTGATTTCAAACAGCTGATTGTTACAACAATGGAAAGGGCGTGTTTATAAGTTTGTTTCGACAAGGTTATGTTTTGTCTCAGTTGCTTAGTTGAGTACCACGAAGCCTGTCAACAAATGGCTACTACAAAACAAGAAAAAACATTTTTTGTTTTAGAGTTTGCTCGTATTAATGCTATTGTTAGTGTTCAGTGCAGGAAGGAGGCTTCTCATCGGAACTGCATAGCTCATTGGGTGAGGCAATTCAAGACAACTGGATGTTTGTGTGCCGGGAAGAGTTCGGGGCGTCCTCAGACTCCTCCAGACGCTGTGGAGAGAATCGAAGCGCGGAGTCCAAAAACCTTGACAGTCAAAGCTGGTAGGGAACTTCACATACCGCAGTCCACGGTATGGCGTGTTTTACGCAAGCGTTTGAGACGAAAACCGTACAAACTGCAGTTTTTACAAGCATTGAAGCCTACTGACAAGCAAAACGCACAGATTTTTGCCATGATATGTTTAGACAATTTGAAAATGATGGCTTTGCTGAGAGACTAGTGTTTAGTGTTGAGGCCACCTTTCATCTCAGTGGACAAGTGAATCGTCACAATGCTAGAATATGGGGGTTAGAAAAGCCAAGAGAGTTTATCGAGTACGAGAGAGATTCGCCTAAACTGAATGTCCTTTGTGCTCTTAGCAACCGTAAAGTGTATGGACCTTTCTTTTTCATTGAACGCACTTTAACTGGAATCGTTTACTTAGATACCTTGTCAGAATGGCTAATTCCTCAGCTTATAGAAGATGTTCCAGACGTAGTTTTCCAGCTAGTTGGTGCTCCCCCACATTTGAAGTCTGAAGTGCGTGAGTTTTTGAATGATAGGTTGCCAGACCGTTGGATTGGATGCCCCAAACCCTGCAAGAATTAAGACATCGAATAACAGAAGCCGTGCAATCCATAACCCAGGAAATGTCTGGGCTGAGTTGGAATTTCGCCTGGATATTTGCAGAGTTTCTAATGGAGCTCATATTGAGCATTTTTAATGCATATAAATGTGTTTTTTTAATGTAAATTAAAACTTGTTAATATAAGAAACAGTTTTATTCTGTTTTCATGATTTTGCAACTCAGAGTATGCCAATGAATTAACCTTACTTTTGCACCATTTTTTTTTGAATAACCCTGTATAACAGATGATTTCACCCATCATCTATAAACTTACAAATCCAGTGTAGAATATAGTTTGGGGTTATGTTTACAATTTCAATCGTTATAATTTCTTGTGAAGTTGATTTTTTTTAAATATGAGTTATAGAAATAATTAAGGCTATAATATACGTCATAATATTTGCTTTGAGGTTATGAACTCTATATAAATACAACCTTTTATCGTCAATTTATTTGTTTATACAAATTTAAGAAAAAGTTGCCTATTCGTTTGACTTCGGAAACATTCGTACGTCTTCGTATAACATATAAACATATTCACTTATTAATTTCTTCACTATAGCCTAAATCATTTGATCTTTTAATATGAAATAAACAGTAATTAAAATATAGTATTTTTATCTTTCTGTAAATACATAATAACGTATGCAAATAAAATTGTTTAGCAAAAATGTTTAAATAAAATTCCTACAGTATTATAATCTTTATTATTGCACACATTTACCGAGTTAAAAATCCCCATCAGCATAGTTAGGCCTGGATAAGGTAGGCCTTAATGTTGTTTTGAAATAGTTTGTTTTTTTAACGATGTAATTCTGACGTGCATCTAATTAATCATCCTGTGATTTTTCACGGGGGCTTACTAATTCTACTCATAAACGTAAGTGTTCCAACAGTGGCTCTACAGATATCACTGTTTTAATACGGATTGTTAGATATGGAAGTTAGGACTAACCCTATCTTTCACTTATCCCGAAATAACACAATTCAAATACAACACAAACTAGCAAAACAGTTATAATATAATAATAGAAGTAGAATTTACATAAACGACAAAAGTTATAAAATAATAATACAACCTTAACTACATAAATAAACAAAGTTATAAAATTAAATAAAAACAGAATCTGATTCACAAAAGCCAACAAATGGAAAAAAAACAATAAAAATAACAACTTCATAAACAAAAACGTTATATAATAGTCCTAAATATAAAGAGAAATTTCGTACACAAACGTAAAAATAATAATATAAACAATAATTGCATAAAAAAAAGTTATTAGATAATAATAAAAACAGAAATTACATACATTATACTATTTCATAAATTTAAACAGAGCTATCAAAAGAAAATTCTAAAGTTGTGTTTATCTGAATTTCAACGTTTATTTTTAAGTAAATATTGAGCTTGACTGTGAGAAGATGCATTGATAGAATAAAACTTGAACACGAATCTCTCAAATAATACGTTTATTAACGCAAACGCGTTTCGACTACAAAGTCGCCGTCTTCAGTAATGCACGAGGTACAATAATAAAATTATAACTAACCTAACAGTTTTTCGTGCTCCGTATTTATACAAAACTAAAAGGGGTGTGTCCCTACGTTTCTTTATTAGGCGTTAACACCTAACTGCCTAAAGTTTTTTTTTATAACTGGCCTGAAATTAACTATATAACTAAACAAGTTACTAAAATAATAATAATCACATACATTACATTATTTTTGTTTATATTGATAATAAAAACATTTGTATGTGTCCTAATTCATTATTTACAATAATTTCATTATATTTCTTAATATAAATGACAATATATTAAGCAAATTTAAATGTGGTTTGTCGGTTGAGAGTAATCTGGTAAAATGTTAGAACATCCTAAAGATAAAATTCAAGAACAGGACAAATTTATTGTAGGTATAAACTGTGAAATGTGTCCGAAGAAATATATAGGCGATACAAAAAAGAAACACGGAGACATAAACTAAAAAACATTTTCTCATTTAAAGTACAAAGCCTGATAAATCTGCTATGACTAAGCATTGTTTTAATGACAACCATAATTTTAAAATAGAAAACTATGTTTTACTGTATAAACGGTACCAGATAACTGCCACATACTTTCTCCCAGTTGAAACTTTTTACCTTCAAAAGAGTAGCATAGGAGGTGGTTATTTAGAATAGCAAAAGTAGGACATACCATGGAAAATATTAGATGCATGTAACACACGTCCATATTATATTATTATTATTATTAAAACTATTCTATTGATTTCGAACAAATTTACACCAAACATGTAAATTAGGCCTGTTGTATAGAAACACGAAAAAAGGTATTGAAAAACAACCTCCTTTTTTTCCAAAATCCCCAAAAATCAGTTATTATTACTATTACCTATAATTATTTTTATAAACGAACATTTTTAGAAAGATGCAGCTTTTTGTATATGGTAGTTTACATTAAGGGCTAAAAATAAGCCGAATTTTAGCCAAAATCGTTAGAGCCGTTTTTGAGAAATTTAGATTTTTCTCGTTTTTTGGCCATTTGGGGGGGGGGGACAACTTAAAACTTAAAAATTTGAAAAAATGAAAAAAGCCTAGAGATTTTCCAGAACTACAACTACATACAAAATTTCATCAAAATCGGACTATTGGTATGGTCTCCAGCTCTGTACACATCCTAACAGACACATGGACAGACATCTGTTCAGACAATTTTTGGGTTCAGGTAGCACCAAAACAAATAATTCCACTAAAAACATGTTTGGGTTCAGGAAGCACCAAAACAGATAATTCCACTAAACAATTTTTGGAGGTTCAGAGAGCACTAAAACAGATAATTCCACTAAACATTCAAATTCGAAAATTTGGACGAAAACAATACTTTCTACATATACTACGTATAAGGGGGAGAAAGTAAAAATGTAACAAAAACTAACACAATAGATGCTTGGAAAACTTTTTATACTAACAATTATCTTAAAATAATTGTAAGTAATGAATTATTACCCATACAATAAAGGTATTAATGTATAGTTTAAGGTTATTATTAGTTTAGTATTTTTTTTTTTTTTAGATATATAGTTCATTTTAGGCTACTTACACTAACGCTAGGCAATTGTTTACGCCTTGCTAATGTAACGTAGTCCTAAGCGAAGCCCCTTTTAGTTAGTTTTGTATAAATACGGAACATGAAACACTGTTAGGTTAGTTATAGTTTGATTGTTGTAGCTCGTGCATCACTGAAGATGGCGACTTTTTCGTTGAAACGCGTTTGATTTAATAAACGTATTAGATGTGATATTCTGTATTAAAGTTTTAATCTATCAAAATTATTATTTTAATCGTTTATCGAAAATAACATCGTTGTCCCCTGTAGCAAATGGTGTCTTCAAAACATTTCGAAATTTAAAACTGAAATTTGTAGAACACTTCTTGAGGTGTTATTTAAAAGCTGAAACTCCAACCTACAACGTCAGGCATTTTAACTACAGTTTCCCTGTGAATAAATTGTTTGGAATACAATTGAATTCGTTTTTATATTTTCCAAAAACTAAAACTTCAATATGATAAGTATTACATACGTTTTCAAATCTATAAGTTTAGTGTAGTTATTCAGGTGAAGCTGCATTGCTCTAACTCAAGTAGTTTTGAAATCCAATGACTTTTTATTTTCGAGTGGAAAATAAAACTTACGGGAATCATAACTTTACAACTTGACACAAACTCACAAACAAATTCATATTTTACTTAATTAACCTTATTCTAATACTAGGAAAAACTACAAGTAGAAAGCACGTTCACCGCTACGCAAATTTCGTATTTCCTATGCTAGGAGCTGACTTTTTATTTTTTTAAATTTATGGCATAAATGAGTAGAAATTACTTTATTTTTTATTGTTGAACCTTTCTACGTAATAATCGCTAACATTTTAAATTTGTAACGTATGGAAACAGTAAATATGTATATAAAAAACAACCTAAAAATATATATATATATATTTTTTTTAACGTCCTGCTGTTTTTCACTTTAAGGCTAATGAAGACGGAACCTACAGTTTTACGTGGAATCCGAACCACAGCCAATAATGTCTTTTAAGAAACCATTTAGAAAATTATTCGGGGTCAATGGGAATTGAACCCGGAACTTTTCCATTTATGGTTGCCATGACGATTGATAAAGCTTTCACGCCTTAACAACCACGGCCATCGTGGCTTACAACCTAATAATAAACATCAATTGAAAGATGAAAATTATGTATATGTTGCCGTTAAGGCTGTTAAAAGAATTAAAGAAAAGGCTTGATGAACTTTGTTCCTAACGGGGGTCCCACGACCGCACACATTTACTTTTTTTATATTTTATTAATAATCTTAATAATCTGCCCCAGTTTTTTTAGAAACGACTGTACTGCTGACAGAAAAGAGTAAAACTAAAAACATTAAATCAAGTAGATTGTTATAAAACTGTATGAAGGTACTGAGCAGGTCGACAGGGTTTACGTATACCCTGCTAGCACACTTAAATGAAAACTGTCTACAAAAACATTTTGTATCTGCAGAATCCCTACTGTACAACCTCTCATATACAAAGAGCTGTGTTTAGAATAGCAATGTTTATGATTATAAGAAAAGGCTTCGAAACATCCAGAGTTTCCCAAGGGAACGTGAACTGCTGTGAGTCTCCAACGTCCAGGATTGTGACGGATTCATCAAAAAAGCAATGTCAGAGATTGGATCCAATGATTTACAAGTCTGGTGGACATGCATAGTGTTTAGACGGCAATTTAGCAGTTTGTATCGTTTAGTGGCATTTATTGTTGGAGAGATTTGATTTGCAAATGGTTGGACGTGAGACAAATACGTTAAATTATTGGTATAAAAATACTCTTAGCTTAGTTATTTAGGTAAACTAATGCATGAACACAAAATTATTTTTAAAAATTGCAAGACAATCAAAAACACACGAAAAACATGCTTCAAATGAAAGACTCTAAGAAAACTCTGTTAACAGTTTTAGATTGCACTTTACGTAGTAGCACATCTTTTATGTATGGTTTGGTATGGAATGTATGGTTTTGTAGGGAATGTATGGTTTGGTAGGAAATTATGGTTTTCTAGGGAATGTATTGTTTGGTAGGGAATGTACGGTTTTGGTAGGGAATGTATGGTTTAGTAGGGAATGTATGGTTTGGTAGG
>JAGFPH010010600.1:0-39136 GCA_018207615.1 Philaenus spumarius | reverse complement strand
TAGTATAAGAGATGTATGTAGTATATGTGTAGGCTAAGGTGTCAGATTGTATGTATTTGTATCATTGCATTGTATGAATAAATATAGAGGGATAAGTATTGCCACTGAACCACACTGAATGCATTTTTATTGATCTGTCCCTTTGTTACCAACATAGTAAAGTATTGTTCGAACCCGGGTAAGGCTATTAGCCATTTCAACCCTATCACAAGTAACATTACCAATTAGCAGCACAGCCTTTAATGGGATATTTTTTAGCTGAAATAGGATACTCTAGTACTTGGTAATAAAAGGTTTTCAAACCAAGCGTGAAAAATAATTTAATTCATCTATGCTTTTGTTTGGTTGTAATAATAAACTGGAATATTCTCAGTTCTGGTGGTTTTTTACCTCCCCAATAATAGATAATTTTAGTTTGTGCTGTCCCGACCCCCGATGCCACAACGGTTATGCGGGACAAAAGTTATTCTTTCTTTGCTAGAGTTGTATCCTTCTGCCTTGCGTTCAGATTCAAAAGCAAGTGAACGAGTGTGAGAACATTTAAAATTAAGACCTGACTCATCCACAATTCAGGTGAACAACCATTTTTAGAAATAAATTGTTCAAGCTCAACCTTCAACTCATTCACAGCTTGTAAGCCTACTGCTAAGCTTTTCCCATGTAGGCATTTCTCACGTCTACCATGGCTCTGCTTAAACCTGGTAAGACATCCTGAGGAAGTATAGAACCTGACCTAGTCATATTTTCAATTCGAGTTTGACATACCCACGCTAGTAATGTCTTCTTTGTATGAAGAACCCTTTATTATATTTCTTTTTGCATTGCCGATGAATAGTACGACACCGATGTAAACAAAACCAATTTGACCTTTTGTTTGAAAATGTCTTTCATTGTTGTTTTACCAATTCTATAATCAAAACATAAATGTTTCTTTGAAATGACACATCCAGATTTTTTACAATTTCCAACTTTATATGAATCATTAAAACAACTTTCTTTCTTTTAATAAACAGCACATAACTTAAAATTCCGTTAAAACTCAACAAATAATATGTGCACAAATAAAAAATACTACGCCTCAAATACCTGCTAACACAAGGCTGTTGAGTTGAGAAAGTATGGAGGGCAAACTTGGGGGGGGGGGGGGGAGCATTGATAGCTATCTTCTACTACTGAGTGACACATGTCTTATCTGCCTATCATACTCAAAGACAAAAAAAAACACCAGTGCGCGGTTTTGTTTGTTTCAATGTTTCTGCGTGTTTTAATAAAAAAATACTTGTTCATTTTTATTGCTGTGTTTAATCAGACTAAATGGAACATGGAAAAGATTACAACAAAGAGGATATTGTAACAATATGTTTCTGGTCTTTTAAGAGTTAATTAATTTTCTTGGTTTAACTTATGCTAGGCCTATTACAAATAGATTTATTTAAATTTATTAAATTTTTAGTAAAACATTAATTATTTACTCTCCAATTCATGTGAGGTAAGTGGACCTTTCTAGATCTGCAGAGGTGATCCTAAACTTTGTAGTTCTTCTAAATATATATTGTTCCTTCAATATCCCAGTATTAAAGATGTTTATAAACATCCAGGATTTAATGTTTTCCAGCCGAGCTGATGTGAATAGAGTTTGTTGTAACCAGCATCCTGATGCACCTCTTATTGAAGATTATCGAGCGGGCGATCAGATTTGTTCCGAATGTGGATTGGTTGTTGGAGACAGGTAACATTTTTAGGATTCATTATTAGTAAGTATATAAAGGATGTAATAATATGTTAATATATTTTTCTTGCAGCTTCTAAATTTATTTTCTACTAAAGCAACCCAGTTACAGTTGGTAGAAGAATGTATAGCTTAGTAATACATATTTATGAAAAACGTAGTGCTTCTTTATAACACTAGGAAAAGAATTGAGCAACATAGCTAAAGCAGAGTTGCTTAGTTACTCGAAAGCGACTAAGTTACAGTTGGTAGAAGAATGTATAGGTTAGTAATACATATTTATGAAAAACGTAGTGCTTCTTTATAACACTAGGAGAAGAATTGAGCAACATAGCTAAAGCAGAGTTGCTTAGTTACTTGAAAGCGACCAAGTTACAGTTGGTAGAAGAATGTATAGGTTAAATACACAAGTACCAATATTAGCTTGTACAAGGGCAGACTAAAATGTTTGGTGAATGGTATGATAAAAACATAAAATGAGAATGTACACATTAGAAATACTTGACCTTCAAAATACTCGCCTCTATCCACAACGCACTTCTGACGACGTTCGTACAGCGCCTCAAAACAGTTGGAGAAGTCTTCATGTAGAATCATTTTCAGAATTGCTGTCACTTGATTCTGAATTTCTTTGTCATCTGCAAACCGTGATCCTTTTAAGGCCTTCTTAAGACTTGGGAACAAAAAAATCAGCAGGTGCCAGGTCTGGAGAGTGCGGTAAGTGTTGCAAAACTGTCACGCCTGCTGCGTCAAAAATTGGCGTACAATGATGCTGGTATGCGATGGTGCATTGTCGTGCAGTAACATCCAAATTCCGGTCTGGTACATTTGTGTGGCCTAACACGCCGGACGCGCTGCAACAAAAGTTTGAAAACCTAAAAGTAGAATGCGGCATTCAATATAGATGATTCGATCTTTATAAAAAAAATGTGATGAATATGGTCTTCACTTTGGATTTTTCCACACGGCTTTTTGTTTGTTGCGGGGAAGAAGGTGCCCGCCGTTCCATTGATTGTCATTTCGGGGTCGTACTGGTAACACCAAGTCTCGTCTCCTGTGACAATGGAACCCAGAAAAGTTGGATCCCGGTCACACATATCGATGAAATCGCCACTGGCTACAAAACAACTTGCTTTTTGCTCATCTGTTCGGATGTGCGGCACAAATCGTGAACAAATTTTGCGTTTGTCCAAATTCTTCATAGACGATGGCTCTCATTGTGTCTTTGGTAATACGCACTTCTTCTGCTATTAATCGCAGAGTCAATCGGCGATCTTTTATTAGCATCGCTCGCACACATTCAATGTCTTCCGGCGTTTTGCTTGTGGATGGTCGTCCCGAACGGGGTTTGTTCTCCACCGATTCTTTGCCAGCACGAAAGCATGCAAACCAAGCGTACCCACATTTCTTACCTCACAGCATCCTGCCCGTAGCCTACACTTGCACTTACATGTACTTGCATGAGTATCTGTCGCCGTTTTACCCAATTTGAAGCAGAACTTAATGCTGCGTCGTTGCTCCATGGTTTTTCGACGCTCACTACTCGGAACAATCTGTTGATGACTGTAAAAGTACTGCAATCTCGTGCAATTCCCGACAGATGGCAGGTTTAGACATGTTCATGCCTGCGTACGAATGCACACGCGCTGTTTCAAGAGTTGAATACCGATATATTAGACCATTGACTGAACTTTTTAGACAGACCTCGTACGTCAACAAAGTAACTGTAGTGTATAAATATGAAGGCGCGGAAATTTAAACAAAAATTTAAATGTTTATCAGCTGGTATTTTAATAATGAGATTTATAAATCTTAACAGTCAGCTGATCAAAGTGTTGATAATGTACCTTACCTATTAAATAATAAAGTGACTATTTAATAGAGTCTATTTGTTTTAGAGTTATTGATGTAGGCTCAGAGTGGAGAACTTTTAGTAATGAAAAGAATGGCGTAGATCCTTCTCGTGTTGGTGGACCTGAAAACCCTCTATTAAATGGATCAGACTTATCAACGATGATTGGGCCTGGTCGGGGAGATTCGTCGTTTGATGAATTTGGCATTTCCAAATATCAAAACAGAAGAACTGTAAGATATATTTTTTCTTTTATTCTATTATAATATAAATATTATTAAACCTTACCAAACTAGTACACAAATATCCTGACTCTTTGTTTGCACCTATTCAGTAAATTTAAACCAAAAATAAATTTATTTAATGGCAGTTTTATGTATAGTTTAGAAATATACCTAAAATCATATCAACTCTTATATTGTTATTGTAATAAGTATAGCAGACTGTTGTTTCTTCTGTCACAACTTTTCAACATTTAAAAATGATTTGTCTATTCTTACATTTTTTTTGTCTGTAGGCCTAGTAGTTAAATAAGTTGGTTTCCAGAAAATATAATATTTTGTAATATAAATACGATTACATCTAGATGAGCAGTTCAGACCGAGCTTTAATAAATTCCTTCAGGGAGATCAACAGTATGGCTGACCGAATCAATCTACCGAAGACTATTGTAGATCGAGCAAACAATCTTTTCAAGCAAGTTCATGACGGAAAGAACCTTAAAGGGCGTGCAAATGATGCAATAGCATCGGCCTGCCTTTATATAGCATGCAGACAAGAAGGTGTACCGAGAACTTTTAAGGTTAGTATGTACGAGAGAGTATTTTGTTAAACTTTAGCTGTTATATTTAGCTTTGTCTGTGTCAAAAATGAATTTTTCAAGGAAGTTAATAACAAAAATCTGTAATTAAACTTCCGTCTCCTAATTTATGCTCTGTATAGCGGGTTTACACTATGTACCAAAACCGGCTATATAACTTTTGCTATATGTAGCAATGTTACATGTAGCAAAAGCTATATTTATCAGTTTTAACCAAAATGGACCCATGTTACATGTAGCAAAAATAATGCAGCAAAGTAGTTTCATAGAAGATGTCGAAGAGGAAGGATATGTTGCTAGCGGCAGAAATTACAGTATTTTTGGCGGCTCACAGAAGAAAACGAAGGTTTTGGGTCCGGCCATCGCTACAAGCCAGGCAAAAGCACAGTGGGAGTGCCTTGTTTAATGACTTGAATGCTGGTGATTATGACAAACAACCCTCATTGTGTTATGAAATAATATGTGATTATTATCAAGATTTTGAGTAGGTATATTTTGTGTACGATTGACCAAAGAATTGAGAAAAAGAACACAACATTCAGAGATGCAATAACTGTGCGGAAAAGTTGGTTTGTCCTTTGAGATTTCTGGCTAGTGGAGATTCATATCAGAGTTTAATATATTTGTTCAAATTTTCAAAATCTGCCATTACGAACATCATTCCAGAAGTGTGTGAATCTTTAGTTGAAGAACTCCAGAACTGCGGGTATATCAGAGTAAGTTATTTTGAGTTAAGTTGGTACCCGGGAAAAATTAGGGTTTTCCCCCTCCTCCCCGACACTGAAAACCATTTTGGGAAATCACAACATGTTTTGTACTGTTAGGAGAGGAAATATTGCTGGTTATAACAAGGGTTCATAAATTAAGCTACACTAAGGTTCAAGGATTATAATCATATAAATCAACCAATCCGTAATGTTTACAACTATTGTATTTTATCATCAAGTAGTTCAGTGGTAGACTATTCTTTTTTTTTTTTTTTTCTTCTTGTTTAGCCTTTTTGGCTGGGCACCGATTTATATCATGCGGCCCGTATATTCCATGGGGTTAAAATGCGTCCATTAAGTCATCAATAATGAGTTCTTTTAATGATGAAACTTTTCTATTTTTGAATTTATAATTTATATGTTAGTAGGTATGACAAAACATTTATGTACAACTAAACTAAAAAAAAAAAAAAAAAAATTTTTAGTGATTGAGTGATTGTTATTCACAAAAAAGTGGGATAGTATAAAATAGGATTTGAAAAATAAAAATAAATAAATCATTATGGTTTGAAAGGATTGGAGGACTGGTAGATAGGTTAAAGTCTTCTCGTCTGAGACTCATCAGACTTTGCCTCCCGAAAGGATGAGTCTTGGATGAAGAAACCCATGATGGAGAAACATGTATGTGCCTGATAATATGCGATGAATATATAACATTATATATTTCTTTTAATGTTATTTAAGTAAAGGATTATTTCTTGTAAGATGTCTTTTTTTCCGGCTTTTAATACTTTGTTTAGTAAATTAGGGGGTTTGTAATTTTCTGCTTTAATTTTGTTTGTTAGTTCTCGCCTGAAATATTCGTAAGCTGGGCATTCTAAGATTAGGTGGTTTAAGGATTCGGTTTGACCTGTTGTGCACATGAGGCACATCGGAGTGAAGTACAGGTTTAATTTGTGGAGGGTTTCATTTACCACCCCATGCCCGAAGCGTAGTCTTAAAATGTTTATTATTTGGTGCCTAAACAATTTCGAATCACTAAACCATGGTTTAATTGGTATTTCAGAAACTATTTGTTTGTACCATTTAGCTTTTGAGGTACATAAAAATAGATTTAAGAATTCGTGTTTATGTTTGTGTTTTAAACTTGCTGTTAAATCGTTTAATGGTGTTATAAAATCATCTACTGTGTCACCCTTTTCAGCTGCGTTAAATGCCATCTTATCCACGATTTCATTATGTTTAATGCCTATGTGACTAGGGATCCACTGAAGGACAAATTGTTTATTATGCTTTTCTATTTCTGTGTATATTTTTACAAGTATCCCTTCTTCCCAGAAAGAATATCTGTGGTTTTGTATTAGGGCTATAGATGATTGGGAATCTGTGAATATGACAACTTGGTTATGCTGTGTACCATTTGAGAATTCAATGGCTTTGAAAATTGCATATAATTCCGCTGTATAACTGGACGTATTTTTATTTAGACGTAAATTGATATTTGCATTGAGAGAGGGGCAGTGAATAGCTGATCCTGTGCCCATATTGTTTTTAGATCCATCTGTATAGATTTGTAGATGGTTAGTATAATTAGTGAGAAGTGTTTGTGCAAATTGCTGCTTTATTTGTGTACAAGGGATTGATGTTTTGTTTTCTACATTAGGAAGTAGTTCGTTACATTGAAGATGTAAGGTTTTGAATACCAAAGGCACATCAAAATCGGTTGTTCCATTGTTATTTGGAATGGAATGGATATCAATAATATCTAGTTGGGATAAGAGGTTATATGCTTCGATATACAGAGGAGATGTTTTCTTTGACCAGTATTTGTGATGATTTGTTAACATTTCAAGTTCAATAATTTTAAAGTGTACTGGATGTGAAACGTCAGTCATGATTTTATAGATGAGTTTGCTAGTTAAAAGGATTCTTCTGAAATTTAATGGATACACTAGTGCTTCTACCTGCAAGGCGATAATTGGAGTGGTCTTGTATGCTCCCATGGCTAACCTTAAGGCTTGATTTTGTATTTGCTCGATTTGTTGAAACCTAGCTTTGGACAAAGGTCCGTATAGGAAACAGCAATACTCCAGTTTTGATCTAATTAAAGACTTGTACATTTGTATTAAAAAATGCGGTTGTGCTCCCTTCCTACCGCATGCTAAATATTTAATTATGTCTATATCCTTTTGACACTTAGTTATTAGGTTGTTTATCTGTGCGTTGAAAGTGAGTTTTCCATCGAAGATGATGCCTAAAATTCTGTGTTGCTCGACAATTGGAAAATGCTTGTTGTCGAGAAATATGGATATAGTGTTACGATGAAGTATTTTCTTTCTGGTAAAGTTAAGCATTATGCTTTTGTTCATATTTAAATCAAGTCCCAAGGATCTGAGTGTACTATGAAGATTGATTAAGGATATTTGAAGTTGATTTTTTGCAGTGGCTGGATTTTTATTTGAGCAATACAGTAAAATATCATCGGCGTATTGAAGACATGTGATGTTATTTGGGATGTTTTTATGTATGTCAATAGTGTAAATTATGAAAAGTAAAGGACTGAGTACACTTCCTTGTGGAAGGCCCTTGTAAATCTGTCTACTCCAAATGTTATTTGTTCCTATAAAGGACATTTTTCTATTTGTAAGAAAATTGTGACAGTAAAGAATGAAACGTGAAGGTATGCCGAGCATAAACATTTTTTTTAAAAGAGTGGGGATGTGTACATCATCGTATGCGCTTACAATATCCAGTGACAGTGATAAAGTGGTTTCGTTTTTAGTTAAGGCTAAATAAATATCAGTGATATAGTGTATTAGATAGTCGCAACAACCTTTCTTTTTTCTGTATGCATATTGATTGACTGGAAAAATGTTTTCTTTTTCGAGAAACCATTGAAGCCTATTTTTTATCATTGTGTTTAAAATTTTTAAAAAACATGGAATTAAGGATATAGGCCTATATGAGGTAGCTAGGTTTTTATCCTTGTTGGGTTTTAAAATTCCAATAACCTTAAAATGTTTCCATAATTCTGGAATTTCCTTTCCCATCCATATTTCATTATAGATTTTTATTAATGTAAGTAGAGTTATTTCAGGTAAATTTTTTATTAAAATGTAATTTATGCCATCTAATCCAGGGGCTGTATTATTAGTTTTGGATGTAATTGCCAATTCAAGTTCCTTTATTGTAAATTCTCGTTCTAGAGGATGATGTTTTACATGAAAAAAAGGTTTATCGTGTTCAGATTTGTGGGGGACATAATCTGGACAAACGTTTTTGATGAAACTATAACTGAGTTCTGTATCGTTTTCTAAGTATTTAAACTGATTGTTTTTATTCCCTTTAAAAGATTTGATGATTCCCCAGGCTTGAGCACTATTTTTTTTTGAAATAACGGTACATAGATTTTGCCAGCTTGTTATTTTTGCATGATTAATAACTTTACTGGCTTCGATTTTAGCTTCCTTGTATTTTATAAAATTGAGAGTTGTCATGTTAGTCTTGAAATTTTTGAAGCAAAGGCGTCTAAAAGCTATAGCTCTAGAACAATCTTCTGTCCACCAGTCTTTGGGTTTAAATTTTGGGTTCAATTTATGACTATTTGTTTGATTAGATCTAGGAGTAGAGCTAATTATGGCTTGTTCAATTATATTGTAGAGGTTATTTAAGTTATGATTTATTTGTATGCTTCTATTTGTTAGTTTTTTTGCTTCCTCTTTAAATGTTTTCCAATTAATTTTTTTATAATTGTTAAATGGCTCTTTTGGGATGTTTATTTGACTGTTATTGAAATTTGTGGGGCCTATAGTATATGTATCGAACGTTATTATTATTGGATAATGGATGCTACCCATTGGATCTGTGAAAATTTGCCATTTGTTTAAAAGAGTATGTAATGTTGGTGTAACAAACGATAAATCTAGTGTTGCTGGTGTACGATATAAGCCTGGAACTGTTGTGGGATTGTTATCATTTAGTAATATGTAGTTAGAGCCGGTGTAAGCTGAGAAGATGTGTTTACCTCTTGCATCAGTCTTGGTGCTGTTCCAGTAAGGATGATGAGCATTGAAATCCCCACATAATAGGGATAGACCATCATCCAACGCAAATATGTGTTGACTCCACACTAGGGGCGCAATGTTAGCTTTTACACAGTATAAATTGTATATATTTAAAGGAGTAGTGAAATTTTTTATTTGAATACCTTGTATGTGTATGGTTTCATCAAGACGAAATGGAAAATTTAGTTTAATCTCATCCCACAAAATTGTGTGATGTATGATAAAGGCTATTCCTCCATAGCCATCATTTCTATTTAGATTGAGAATATTATATTGAGATAGGAAGATTTTATCTGTACTATTGAGCCAAGTTTCTTGAATTATGGCTATGTGGATTTTTTGTTTTAAAAGAAAATATTGTAGTTCTCCTAATTTAGATTTAATGGATTGAATGTTCCATTGCATTATGTTTAGTTTGCGTGTATCCATTTATATTGAGCAGCTTTCAAGTTTAAATTTAATTTACAGTTAGATTAATGAATTTACGAGAGTGGAGGTCTTGTTTTAATAAATTTTTTAATAAAATTTTAATATCAGTGTAATGTATTATTCATTATTTTTTTCCTCAACCGATTGAACTAGAATTGAGCAGAATTCTTTTACAAAGTTGGTTAATGATAATAATGAATCATCATTGTTCATATCGTCATTTTTTATCCCCTCGATAACGCTTTTGGCCATTTTATGGTATTTTAGTTTGAATTTTGCATCATTAAATAGTTGTTTAATTCTCTCATCAGGTTGAATTATGGTGTTTTCAGGAGTGAGTGGTTTAAGAGGATACGAAAAAGCCTCTTTCACTATGGTTACGTGTTTTGTTGGCTTTGTAGCTGGTTTAAAAATCTTCTTCATGCTAGTTTGGGGTTTTTTTAAAAGTATTTTGGGTTGGATTTCGGAATTGGTAGTAATTTCTTCCTCATGATCTATATCATTGAGAAGAGAAAACCTATTAGGGCAATATGCTTCAGGGTATTGTTTGTTTTTAACAGAGTTTTGATTAAGTTTGTCTATGGTATTATGAATATTAGTTGCTTGTGCGTATGTAGTAGGTGTATTATGTTTTTTGGGGCCATAATTTATCGGAAATAAATTGCTAGCTACAGGGAAACTTTCCCCCATGTGAGCCATACGCTCTTTGATTTTTATTTGCCTCGCATAGGCAGGGCAAGATTTGTCATTAGATTTATGTCTATCCCCACAATGGCAACAATATGCAGGTTTGGAGCAAATGTCACCATGATAAGCCCCAGAGCAATTTCTGCAAACTCTACTTTTCCTACATTTGTGTGAAGAATGGCCATAGCCAAAACATTGGTAACATTGTTGTACAGGTTGTATGTACAACTTAACAGGTAATACAACATAGTTTAGTTTAATGTCTTTAGGGATTTCGTTTCCTAAAAAAGTGATTTTTACCCAGTAGGTTTTTTTTGTACCTTCATTTGTTTTTTTTAATATACGATATGCGTCAACTATGGGAAGGTTACTCTTACCTTCTTTTACTATGTCTTCCACTTCCACATCAGGTTCTATATTGATTAGACCAGTTACCTCGACTTTATTTGCGGGAATAAAAACATTGTAATCTGATAAAAACTTGCAAGTCAATAAATTGTTGGCCGCGATATGCGTTTTGCAGTTCACAACCAACTTTCTGCCAAATTTATTTATTTCTATTATTTCTAGGTTATTTTTTTCGAAAAGTTTGCCTACTTTAAAAGCGTTTAAGTTTTGTTGACCTTTAGTTGCTATAATAACTTCATAAGGTCCTTTATTGAAAATATTATATTGTCGGATTTTAAGGGTTTTCCCTTTTTTGTGTGGAGGAGAGGTTTGACTATTTGTTGTATTTTCTACTACTGTGCTATTAGAGGTAATATTGCTGTCGGTAGATGGATTTTTTCTTTTTAAATTATTCTGTAAAGGCGAAGTTTCGCCCATAGGCTCTTCTGAAAAAGTATTAGATTGATCCTCCACTAAAGGGGGAAAATCGGTGTTATTTGAAATTGAGTAAACTGCCCTTTCAGTTTCAAAGTGATCGGGCAGATTATTTAAAAAGGTATGATTATTGCTCATTTTATTGGTGAATATGAAGTTTGAGTTTCAATATGATTTACTGGAATCAAGAAAAGTAGTCTAGGCCCGCAGGCCTAGACAAGTGATGTACAAGTTGTAACTATAGTATAGAGTGTGCTGCTTATCAGTAATATGGTTAGTAATATTTGACAGGTTATTTAGTATTTTAGGATTCAATCTGCTTTGGTATTGGTTTACATCATTTGTTAGTAAATCTACTTGAATATTGTTAAAGACAGAAATTAAATTTATGTACTTAAAGAATACAATTGATGATATCGATGCGCTAAACGAACCATGCACTTCATAGAACGACACTCGACTGAAGACTATTCTTGGTTCTAGTTTAGAACAGCTTGACCACAGGTTTTAATAGAATTACACTATATATAACTTTTTCTTATATATATAATGAAATTAGACACTTCACTGATCGCGGGAAATCAATTATAAATATTCTAAAACAAATATAACATAACAAATTAACAAACCAAAAATCGCTTATGGGATTTAACACAGACAATGAACAGACATTTTAATACGCGATAGGAACAGGGTTGCCAGATGGGTTGCAATTAGATTTAAGTGGGTTTATCAGTGCCTCCTATATTGCCTAAAATTAGAACCTACAATATTATAACTATACTGTTATCGGTAACATATTGGGACTAAACAGTATAGGTCAGTACCTCTAGTTTTTTTTTTTTATTCTAATATAATGTGATAATAACGACGAAATATTATAATAATACTGTTATCGGTAACATATTGTGACTAAACAGTATAGGTCAGTACCTCTAGTTTTTTTTTTATTCTAATTATATAATGAGATAATAACGACGAAATATTATAATTATACTGTTATCGGTAACATACTGTGACTAAACAGTATAGGTCAGTACCTCTAGTTTTTTTTTTATTCTAATTACATAATGTGATAATAACGACGAAATATTATAATTATACTGTTGCGTCATCTTTTCCTATTACATATGTTCAATGTGGCAACGTTGGCAATCAGAAATGATAAGTTTCTTCTTTTATACTGGTATTCAATGTAATTTCTTAACGACAATTGTTATTGTTTTTAAACTAAAAGTTTTGGAAAGTTATATAAATATCTACATATATTTTCGTGATTTCTTTCATCAATTTTGTTTAGTGAAGTTATTATTGATATTTCTTGGTGTATTAAGTGATTTGTTTCTTTTATTTAGTGTTAAAATATAAAAAAAATACTGAAGTTAACCTCTATATTTTCTACTTTAATTTCTCTCATAATTTCTATAATTTTTATTTCCCGCGGATATTTTCCATGTTTTTATAATCAGTTTAACGTGTTCTTTCATAATATGAAGAAATTTTAAAAAAACCTCTGGTCAAGCTGTTCTAAATTTTTACCCTATTCTTTTTACACTCTCTACAAACAAAACTACAATGAATAACTGATTCTTTTAACACTAATCAACTTTATAACTCTAACTAATCAATTTGGCAATGCTACCCCAAGACAAAACACTTAAAGAAATAGCTATGTTTGTGTTCGAATGAGCTTCTACTTTAATTTAAATAAAAAGAAACATAAACACTTTTATGATGGATATCTGACAATCTGTTCACCTACCTATTTACCAAAGCTCTCTCTAACTGTAATTCTCGTAGCCCTAATGGTCGCTTTCCGACCAGCAGCGTTTTCTCCGCTTCACAGGAAAACTAACTCTGTCCCACAGAGTCTCCGCCCGGCACTCAAAAATACTGGTCCTTCCCGACTAGCAGCATTTTCTCCCTTCTACAGAAAAACCAGCTCTGTCCCACAGAGTCTCCGCCCGGCACTCAAAAATACTGGTCCTTCCCGACCAGCAGCATTTTCTCCCTTCCACAGAAAAACCAGCTCTGTCCCACAGAGTCTCCGCCCGGCACACAAAAATACTGGTCCTTCCCGACCAGCAGCATTTTCTCCCTTCCACAGAAAAACCAGCTCTGTCCCACAGAGTCTCCGCCCAGCACACAAAAATACTGTTCCTGGATCTAGGTCAGTATGACCCTTTTATAGTTTGTCAGATTATCCAAGTATGTCTTTGTAAGTGTGTCTTGTTCGAGTCAGCTATTTCATATCATTTTGCATTATTGCACAATGATGCTCCACTTTCTGTGTCTTCTTCTTGGGCTAGTAAATTCTAAACTATTCTAAACTTTATTTTAATTATATTTATCTATTTTTATTTCTTAAACCTACCCTCTAATCTTAACAGTACCTTTTCGTGCCACCTAGTTTTTTTACTACTTCAGTTTTTGATGAAAACGCAAAACAACAGTCAGGGAACAGGTGGACAATTTCATCCGAAGTACGAAAGTTGACAAAACTAATTATAACATAGTTTTGTACGGTTTTGTTCCATTTTATACCAAACACTTTTTAAGAAAATGTATGCGCTAAAATAAATAACAAAAAAAAAATATGAGAGAACAAAATGGTGCACAAAAAGTACAAATTTCTAATATAATTAATTTTGAGAATGTTGTACAGGTGGACACATGTGGGAAAATGTTCACGTTTCTTGGTCCGGTTTTCGTAATCCGGGGAAGTAATGTCCCACAAAGACTGCTGATCACGGAACAAATCTATTAAATGTACTGTGGAATCATTAGCCCAGTCTCTGTCTTTTAGTAGCCCTTCCATTATAAAAATTCAATGTAAACAAACACGTGCGCACAACTACTCGGCCAGCTTTCATCTGACTGATAATGCAACATGTAGCAGACACTAGAAACAAAAATTGCGTACATTTGCTAGATGTAGCAAATTCCCTTTGATCTTACCGACTCCGAATGGACAGCATAATTTTTTCTAGATATAGCACATAAAGCTACATGTCTCATTATTATATGTAACATTTCTCCGTTTTGAGTTTTGCTAAATGTAGCATTTGTTATATAACTTATGCTATATAGCAGGTTTTGCTACATAGTGTAAACGCGGCTTAACTAATATGGTTTGTATGAAATTCCTTCCAATCAACATTTTTAATATATGCTACAACAACTGAATTATTAATGTGCAACATAATAAAATTATAAATATAATCAAGCTTGACTCGTCAGAGATATTATTTCTAAAAATAAAAACACAGAACGCAATTCTCACAAAAATACGTTTAATAGTCAAACGTGTTTCAACAACAAAGTCGTCATCCTCAGTGACATTTGAGCTACAACTAACTTATAAATGTTATAACTGTTTTATGCTATTGGCCTTGATAGAGATTATGGTTTCACTTTACTAAAATATGTTTTGTTTACTAGGAAATATGTGCTGTGAGTAAAATAAGCAAGAAAGAAATTGGACGCTGCTTCAAATTAATTCTGAAGGCTTTGGAAACAAGCGTTGATCTCATTACAACCGGAGACTTTATGTCACGATTCTGTTCTAACTTAGGTATTATTTATAAAACCATTTTATATAAAAAATATATTTTCAAATAAACACCTTTTCTAGTTCCATTGGGAAATATTTTAAAAAAGTGTTAGAATAAAGATTAACCCTACAACTGCCCATGCTAATATTTTTCCAAGCCATTTCGGTCCGTGTGCAAGCATATTTTCAATAATTCAGTAATTTACAAACCAATCCAAAAGTGTTTCGTAGCTTTTTTGTAGAGAAAGGTTCATATATGCCAGTAAAAAATTGATTGATGTAAAATTTACAAAGTTATTAGCTCAATAAACAAAAAATGTTCAGTAATGAAAGGAAAAAGTTCAACTTTAGGCCTACATAAAAAGTAGGAAACATTTTTTATAATTTTTTTCAAAATGTACAAAAGTTTTTTAATTTAGTTCTAAATAGAACTGTATAAAATATGCCAGTTTTTATGTTTCTATTAAAGACTGCTAACAAAACTAGGCCTAGTTTGAATAGTAATTTAGGAATGTATGCTTCGCCCAAAAATGAAATATTATTATAAGAAAGTGTAGAGAATAAATCATAGAATTTATCAGTATACTTGTAAATTCTCATTTTGTAAACTTAATTGGCATTTTTATTACTTGTTCCACAAAATTAGAATAAACTGTTGAAACCGTTAGAAGTCGTGTAGGAACAAGGCTTGTACAGCATTCTCAAGGGGAGTTTTGAATTCAAGAAAAACCTGTTTTTCCCACTGCTGTACGGATAACATCTTACCAGTAAATCTAGTTTTTACTTTACACCAAACGAAAGATTGAAGTATGGTCTACAAACAAATTTATCGAATTGTAAGAGATATCTTAAATGCAAAATGTGCCGTTTCATTGGTTGAAAACTGTTCAATTACAAGGGTTTACAAAAACTTTTATATTTTTGAAACTATAAGAGTGACGTCTGATTGGTAGGAAGTTATAGAAAGTTCAAATCTTGACTAATCCAAAGGTATCTATATTATTGTCAAAATATTTCTGTCGAGCGGTATTGAGCTCTAGAGAAGTGACAAAGTTGAGAAATTTCTTTTGTTTTATTCGTGCGGCATTAGCTTTTCAGAAAACTACAATTTTAAAAGGATGATTATATATGTAAAAATACGTTTTAAAAGAAATTTGTAAATACAAAAAATAAAGTTTAAATATTCATAATAGGGGGATTCATGCAACCTATGCTAAATGCTTAAAGTCTTATCGTGTTAAATTGCTATTTGAATTTTGAGTAAAGGACCCCTTGTGCTAATGTGCTAAAGTGTTATCCTTAACTTTAGGCTATTTTTTTTTTACTATTCTTGCATTTCTGTTGCCGTAGGTCAGCTAAGGGTCGAATAGTAAATTTGCGCCGAAACTGTAATACCCTTCGCACTTTATAATTTGGGGATTATATTTTAAATAAAATTAAGCCTCATTTTCTGCATGTTTTGGAAACATATTTTGTGTTTTCGTGATCAGGGTAAATAGCTAAAGTTTAGAATACGAATTCTTACTATATTCTTTAGTTTTTAAAAGAGATTTTTTCCCTACTTAATAAATAATGTATATATTATTACATTTTTGTATATTTATAACAAGATTAAGGCCTCTTTCTGGTTCCTTTTTGCAAACATATTTGTGCAAACAAAATCAAATACACAAACATGTTCTCTGTACTTTTCTGAACACGAAAATGTATGTCAAACTTCGTCGGATTCTCGGAAATTAAAGATAGGAGAAGATGTTTATTTTCCTTGCTCCATCGTTTCCCCAATTTCTTCCGAATTCTTTTCATGGATTCGAAATTATTGTTATTTTCCATCACAAAGAAACAGGTAAAACACAATTATAACAAACAACCTGTTGTTGATTCAAGCTGAAAACCTCAAATTACCTTCTCCAAGAGTTTTACGACGTTAACACTGGTTTAGCAGACCCCAGAACATGCTAAAGTCGAGTGTGGTATCGACTCTAATAACACACTTCTGTCAAACGAGTTTCTCGATTTTAACACGTTTAACATACTTAGCACGGGTTGCATGAATCCCTCTAATGTCCTTTCCAATGGTTATTGTTTTATTGCGATTGGATGATTTTTAGCGGGTGAAATATTCAATACAAAGTAAAGTTGTCAATTAAGTAGTGCTACACCTATTCCAAGCTCCACGAGTTCTCAAATTGAGCTCACAAATTGAGACGGTCTGGAACATCATGAGCTCCCGTTTGCAGAGGAGTGAGTTCCAAACCCTGAAAATGCCTGAAGGAATAATAGAATTTCTCCTTCAATTCATGAAATCTCAAACATAAGTAATTTATTATGATATAAATCAAAATAAAGTGGGAAAATTTTAACTAAAAACGTAAATTAGTTCACAAATTAAATATTTTTCTTTGTATAAAAATCTTTAAAACAAGGATGTATATTCAAAGACACTTACAATCAGTGCACTGATAGGTTATGATCTTTTACTTTTGTTGCTACATTTGGGTTTTTCATCTCGTTATTTTTACATGCAATTGTTCTGGTTGGTTTATGTGGCCAATCACCTCTCAACAAGTATTGGTTGTAAAATAATTAACAATCATTCGTGTTAACCAGACTCTGGTCCTCTGTGATAAATTGAGTTATTTAAATTAGTAAAGTTAACTTAACAAAACAGGTTTCTACTGATAGGGTTAGTATTTCTACTTTTATTCGCGGGTTCGAATAATACTTTCCTATGTTAGTAACAAAGGGACAGATCAATAAAAACAATACATTAGTGGTTCAGTGGTAATACTTATCTCTCTATATTTATTCATACAATGCAATGATACAAATACATACGATCTGACACCTTAGCCTACACTTATACTACATACATCTCTTATACTAGGTATTGACCTTTATAAGACAGACTGGATTACGGTATTGGCAACTAAAGCGTGTTACTTTTATCTGAATAACCCCAAAACTCTGAATATAACGTGACTCTAACTATAGACTGAAATACTTTGGTTTGCTCACTCAGTTTGATGTCTTCACAGGTATCTCGATGGTCCAAATCTCGAGCTGAATTCCAAGTCTCGATTTCCTGGCCGCACTTTGCACGACGAACCGGCCCAACTTTTCCGGCCTCACACGCTAATAACAGACTGGCCCAACTCGCAGCCCCTCACCGGTCACCCGACCACTCCACTCTGGTCCATCAACCACAATCTTCTGGCCCAGATTCTAGATTCGGATTATACTTTATAACCCGTCTAGCTTCCTTGTTGTCATCTTAAAACAAACCAAAGCAAAGTGAGTTCCGTGATCCGCGTTTAACGAACTCTCCCCGCGACCTTGCTACAATTTCCGTGTTTATACCGTACTTCCTTGTCCGTCTTAATGGTTAATACCTTAACATCCAAGACACTAATTCTAATAACAAATATACTAAAACATATTGTTACTATACTCTGCAAAACATAACACTACCTCAGGTTGTTTTAAATAGTTATTAAATTTTACTTTAGTTTTATTACTGTATTACATTCATTTTATTCATATAGTATAAACATAATTATAACATACATACAGAATAATATTGAGTAGAGACCCGATATTTCAACCCCGCTATTACGAAAATTCGCCTATTCCGAACAGAGTTCAGAAAAAATACCGATTTTTTTAACATTAAAACAGGAGAAATGAAAACGACGTTCGTGAAAAAAGTACATTTATTGTTATACAAATATTTTAAATAGAGTCATACATAAAGCCTAAGCTTGATGAAAACGCCTGAAATCAAATTGGAATGAAAGCTGTGGCAACAACTTCCGGTGAAACGGATACCGGGTCTTTCAGAAAGAAGGAAAGATTAGATCCAACAGCTAGACACTAGTAGTGGTGTTGCCATCTGCCAGTTGCGTTTATCCGTTTTTCTCCTTCGTTTTCATTATCTAGAAGGAATTTGTTTTTCTCGATCTTTTTTCAAGATAATGCGGTACTAACGGACAGACTGCGGGATGACAAAACGGACAGGAACAACCTATCCCTTTCCTTCCATTTTTTAGAAGAAAACGGAATCGTAAAGCAACAGAAGGAAATAACCCCGGATGATGTAAAGTTACACTATTACTAATAGAGCGAGGTCAAGAGCATTTGCCTCGTGTGATATGACTTGTTTGAGCGTTCACCTCTTCCTCTCTTTCTTCCGAGCCGATCAACGCTGTATAGAACAGACACTAGCAGAAGTCCCCGCACTTAACAAGTCAATATATTGATATTTTCATGAAATCCGCCTATTCCGAATTCCCGCTAAACCGATCAGTGTTCGGTCCCAATTGCTTGGGAATAACGGGACTCTACTATATAATATTTTAAGAAGGATCAATAAGATGTTTTCATCTATACATTCAAAAGGAAGTTTTTAAAATTGTATTTCACAAGTTGTACAGCATTAAAAAAGAACTAAGTTATATTGTTTTCATGTCATAATATTATTTATATTAAATCAATTATTTACATAAGTTATAAAAACTTATTTATAATGTTCATTATTACATTCAATTATTTGTCAAAAAGGCCTTCCAAACATGGTACAAAGAGCAGCAACACACATCGCCAGAAAAGCTGTAGAGTTGGATATTGTTCCTGGTAGATCTCCTATTTCAGTTGCTGCAGCTGCAATATATATGGCATCTCAGGTAATAAGTTTTTTTTAAGATGATAACCCTTCATCCTTAAACCCTTTCTTTAACCCTTTTAGTGCCAGGCCCAATATGCAAGATTCGTCTAAAAGTGCCAAGCCGTTTTTGAATTTTTGTAGTGCTTTTGCGTAACATTTCGTAACTTATAAACTATTCATGCTATACTAATACAAATTTTAACTCATCTAAAAAAGACTACACTGATGTTGATTCTCAGATTGAAACTGGTCAACCTTTATTAACCTTTTCGCTGCGTAAATCGACTACAGTCGATTTGAGATTTTTACCGTTCACTGCGTAAATCGACTTCAGTCCACAACGTTATAAAAACTTTTCCTTTGGCTGCGTAAGTCGATTATAGTCCCAACTGAACAGAAATGATGTTATTTAGCCTCAAGTAGGTGCTGCTCCCTGTTTCTAAGCCAGTGAAACTTTGTAGTATCACGTGTTTTTGTTGACATTTGACGTTCCAACCGGGTGTTTAGTGAAGGTTATATTGTGGTTGTAATGATTTCCTTTGCTTTTATGTGTGTGTTTATGATAATATTTAATTATATTTCTAGTAGCCTATATATTGCACATGGATGTTTGTTTTACATAATTAAAGTTCTGAAGTGATTTAGTGTTGGCTTAAGAGGCCTATTTTCTTATAATGTAAGTACTGTATTGGTGATTAATTCTAGCCTACTTTATAATGAATGAATATTTAAAATAAAACAAATACTCTTTTTAAACATTTTAAAGTATTCACAATAACAAAATTATTATTACAATATTCCATTATAGAAACAAAATTTATTGACATTTCAACTTCAAGAAAGTGTAATTTCTGTGTGTTAGCTAGGCTAGAATTATATGTTACTGTATCTTTGCTACTTATTACACAATTAATTAATTATTAATTTATGCTTATAAATGTTATCTTATACATGTTTTAATATTAAACTGTTGTAGATTTAATATTTTCATTGTTTTTTATAGTAAATATTATTTAATGTGAGTACTTAAAAATATTTAACAATTTATTAAATTTCCATGTTTTTAGGGCTTAAATCATGTTTTTCACACATACAAATTTTTTTTTAAATGAAAATAGTAGTATATATTAATGCAAGAAATAGTAATAAAGAGATATTTAAGTAAAATAAACCTTAATTAAAAAATTAAAAATTTCACTCATAATTGCAAAATATAGGGAGCTGCTTGGATTTTAATATGCAGCGAAAAGGTTAAAAAAAAAATTTAATTCACTAACAGCTGGTTTTAAAACTAAAATTTTGTTAAAAACTGAGTTTGGAGTGCCATAACACTATTTGAATCATTCACTATCATATTAAAGCATAATTATTATTGAAGAAGAAGAATTTTATACATTACTAGAAAAAATCATAAAAATCCACCAAAAAACAAAAAAATACATAAAAAAACAAAGTTTATATCATGCGCATTTTTTTACAATAAACACAATTGGTAAAGAAGTGTAACTATATATAGGTAGACCTACTAATTAAAAATAAAAATCCTGTCACTTCCATTTTTATCTTTAATTTATAAATAAATTCGAAGACATTTTTAAGTAAAATAAAGAAATGAAGTAAACACTCTAGGCCTAAATAGTTTATAGTAATCAAAGTTTGTAGGTTAGCTAAGCCTAGCCTTCATTAACTATCACTAAAAAAAACTAATTAAGAATATATTATAATAAATGAACAACAAAAGTTAATTAAAACAATACACAATTCTATTGTCCTAAAATGTATAAAAATACAATAAAAATTCTAAATAAACACAACTGTAACAATGTTTAAACTCAATTGCGATAGAACTTACGTCTGCTAGGCCAGAACAGCTGTTCACTAAATCGATAGTTTCGACTATTTTCTGTCCAAATAAGATTATTTTTACATAGGTTTAGAGCTGAAAGATTGCTTTATACAACTAAGTGAACGCCAACGCCATCTGTTAGAATTCATAGGAAGTGTACACAAATATTAAATGCGACGATGCAATAAAAGGGTTAACTAAAAACATTTCACAAAAATTTATTAACTCAATTATTTATGAAGATTTATATCTAAGTGAAAGTGCTACTTAAAATAACCACCTCCATAAAGTGTTGAAAAACACGTTTTCTTGTACTACTTATAGGCCTACTTACAATTAACTTCCTTTTGCTTTAGCAGTTGTCTTGCTTGATACTAGCTGCTGCATTACTACTATTCTAAGGAGAACCGATGACTGGGTGATGACTTTTGATCCTGTTGGAGGAAAACTGTTCATTTTGCTACACTCGATTCCACGTTCACCGTGCAGTACAGGTCTTACGGGAGAATAGACATGCTACTACCATTATAAGGAACATCTCGTTTATTGTCATGCGGGTTGCGTCAACTGACCGAGCGTAACATGGAAGTTGATGTTTTTTAGTTGGCTATTATAGCTGAGACTGTCGTAAGGATAACATGGTTTATGGGCGCTCTGTACTGCACGGTGAACGTTTAATCGAGTGTAGTTTCGGCAAACAACTGACTGGACTCGAGATACGTTTCACTCCTAGATTTTGCGTGTTTTGGTGCTATTTATGTCAAACAAAGTTATTGCAACTATGCAGATTCGCTACGACAGTGTAATTTAATTTTGAAAAATATAATGTAACTTAAAACTCTTTCAAAACATTGCCAATAAAATTTAATAAAGTCCTATATAAATTTTCAATTCTACTAGCGCACAATTTGATATAGGTTTCTTAGTTTTGTTGTGCGCTTGGTTTGATATGTATTTTCTGTGTTAATTAGTATGATTTTTTAATTGTATAGTTTTATCGATCAACAAAAGTGTTTGTACTTTAAAAAGATAATTTACTTCAATATATACCTTTATATTAAAACAATATTTTTCACTAGTATCACTGATGAAAGAAAGGTGTCTATCACCAGTTTATTTTTTAAGTCTGGTAAGGCGGTGTTATTGTATTTCGCCTTAAACAAGTATTTTTGTAGTAGGCCTTCTGTTGTGAATCTGTCCAGAGGTGGTTTATAGTTTCCACTCAAATTGATTGATAAAGATAAATACAGTAGAACCACAGTTCCAGCAGCAGTTCCACAGCGGTAGAAATACCAGTAGCAGCAGTTCGAGGGTCCAGATATTTCAAGCTGTGTTTGCCAAATAAAAAAACAGCTTTTTTGACTATTTTAAAGCTTTTAAAACACCGATTATAACACCCATTGAATGCAGCCCCATTGTACGTTTAAATTGCCAACTAGTCTTTTGAAAGTGACAAAGGATCGAAGTGACTGGTTTGGGTTCACTTGGCAGACTTGCCGACACACCAACATTTGCAGGTAGGTGTTGAGTCAAGATTGGGTCTCGCCGACCTCGCTTTTATATCCCATACTTGACTGTCTCCCTCTCTTGTTATTCTAAAAATAGTTCAATTTCAATAGTAAACTGCCAGTTCCCTCGGAAGTACGCGCGCTACGCATATCGATGTTGCGTAACTTTGTCGATTAGTGAGTGCATTCTTTACTGTTTCCGTTAAAAGTTTTTATTTTAATTTTGATAGTGTTTTTGTAATTAATACATTAAAAAATATATTATTCTTTATTTTTTTCAATTTCTCCGGGTATTTGGAGAATTTTACAGTTCGAGGTACAGTCTGCTCCAATTAGGTTCTACTGTACGTAGCAAAATACTGACTAAACTATTGGTTTCTTTGTTTTAGGCTTCAGAAGACAAAAGAAGTCAAAAAGAGATTGGAGATATAGCAGGAGTTGCAGACGTAACAATAAGGCAGTCCTACAAGTTGATGTACCCTCATGCGGCTAAATTGTTCCCAGAAGACTTTAAGTTTGCCACTCCTATCGATCAACTACCTCAAATGTAGTTTTCCTGTTTTAAATCATTATTTTTGTTTTTATCATTCCAGCATAAAAAGGTTTTCAACTTACATTGAACTATTAATGTTATAATTATTGATATTGTTAATTGATTATTTCAGAGCACTATGTACAAACTTATACCTGTTTTTTTATTTATTTACAAACTTGCACAACAGAGTGTGTCAGCAGCATTATATACTGCAACTACGCATGTATTTATCTCTGATTTGTACAATAAAATTTCTCAAGTATTTAATAAATGTAATTGTGAATACAGTATTAAAACATCAGTTCTGAATCCTTTCCCAAAACATCTTCACTTTCCAAAATGGCAAAAAGTTTTAGTATTAGTTTTACTGTATAATTTGGTGTACTATGGTTAAACATTTGCATGGAATGGCATTTCTAACACTTAATTTAAAGAACTATTTTTGTTCTAAAGTATTTCTTCTTACATTAATATTTAACATTTGATTCTATAAAACTGGCAATTTAAAATGTTTAACCCTTTACGTTTTCCCTTCTAACTTTTTAACAATAATTTGTTTGTGACAAATTATTTTTAATTACAACTTCCTTTATAATTATATTTAATAATATTTTATTTTCACAAAATTTATTTTGCATATTAATTTAGCTATTATTACAAATTAAAAAAAAAAGGTGTGTAAGCTGAAAGGTGAGCTCTCTTTGCGTAATTCAACTTTTGAGTGGCTGCGACCTCTGCAAGCGACTTAGTTCACAGTCACAGTTCAATTGAGCAAAACAAATAGAGTGGTGATTCGTTACTATATTGTACTTTGTACTGTGCTGTATTTAGTTTCTCTTATACAGGGTGTATAGAGAAAACCTTTTAGGACTTTGGGATATGATTCCTCATACAAAAAGTAAGAAAAAAGTTCCTACAAACATAGGTCCGAAAACGCTTCGTTTTCCAGATATCCGCCATTTTGTTTTTTGTACAAAATAATTCATATCTAGAGAACGGTTTGACTGATTGAGTTCAAACTTACCATGAAGTTTAACCGGACAATGATATACCTCAAGAAAAATAAACGATTAAATCCAATCATGCGTTTCAAAATGGCGGCTGTTTGAAAATTTCAAACCTAAATTACTCCAAAACCGTACATTTTAACGAAAAGTGTCAAGGCACCTTTTTTGTAGCCCTTTTGATTCCCTATCGGATGGTGTAACTTTTAAAACAATCGGATGAAGGATAACAGTGAAGTTATGTGTACTAATTGGTTTGTTCAACCCGGCATCCTATACCAACACAGAAAATACTACAATATTGTATGGACATTTGTTGTCATTACCTTTTAACTTAGCTATTATCCTTCATCCGATTGTTTTGACAGTTCACCATCCGATAGGGAATCAAAAGGGCTACAAAAAAGGTGTCTTGACATTTTTCGTTAAAATGTACGGTTTTGGAGTAATTTAGGTTTGAAATTTTCAAACAGCCGCCATTTTGAAACGCATGATTGGATTTAATCGTTTATTTTTCTTGAGGTATATCATTGTCCGGTTAAACTTCATGGTAAGTTTGAACTCAATCAGTCAAACCGTTCTCTAGATATGAATTATTTTGTACAAAAAACAAAATGGCGGATATCTGGAAAACGAAGCGTTTTCGGACCTATGTTTATAGGAACTTTTTTCTTACTTTTTGTATGAGGAATCATATCCCAAAGTCCTGAAAGGTTTTTTTATACACCCTGTATATTTAAATTTATATATAATTTTGGTTGGTTGATTTTAACTGTCAAAACTGCAACCGTCGAAGCGAAAACTAACTCTTTTATGCCTTCGGCACCACCCGCTTCCATGTAGTTCGCTTATACCTCGGGCCGCCCCTGTGTCCACGTTTTGTACCTAAATTTCTGTCACTTGAATCTGAACTAATATCTATATATTAATTTGAAAAGATTTTTTGTAATCCGAGTGAGATATCGAGTTTTACTTGACCGATATACACGCAGTTGGTACCAAATTAAAGGTAATTGTCTGTATATTTGCCCATTTTGCTTGGATTTCAGCTATTACCCCACTAAATTTTCTAAAAACTGAAATTAAAATCTCTTACGGCAATTTAACATGGGGAACATTTTTAAGCCTATTCCGAGTGATATCTGGAGTTCTATTTGGCCGATTCACATGCGGTTTGTTTTAAATGAAAGGTAATTAACTCTATATTTGCCCATTTGCATTAAAATTTTACTATTTCTTCATTTAATATTTTAAAGTATTTTCTATTCATTAACATTGTTTTTACTGATCAACTGAATAGCACAGATCAGCTGATTATAACAGCACATGTTTTATTATCATCTGGAGTTCTTTTAAACAAATATAATAGCACAGATCTGTTGATTATCACAGCACATGTTTTTATTATCATAACATGGTTTGTTTATGTTATTTATTTTATTGAAATAGGTTATGTTTAATTTTGCTATTGCTTAATGTACTTTATTGAAGTAGGTTATGTTTAATATTGCTGTAACAGATATAACATAACATAATATACTTATATATAATATACTAAAATCAAGCAATAGCGAAGCATTGCCGGGTCAACTAGTTACTTTTTAAAACCATTGAGGTTGATTCATTCACCGAGAGTTTAAAGTGAAGCACCACCATACAATGGCTGACGTTAGGGATTTGGGCCAGTAAGGAAAACATCACGTGTGGGACGGGCGACTCTGCGTGTATTTCACAGTAGTTCTTAGTAAACAAACTTTCTCTTCTCTAGCCCAACGTAACGGGTGAACCAGTCCCTGAGGTAGGTCAGTGTGTGACACTATCTGCCCGGGACCATGGCCCCCACAAGGGTGGGGCTGGTGCAACTCTGGTCACAGGGCCCAGGCCTAGTTCTGTTTTAATTTTTTTTATATTTATTGCAGAATGTCCAGCTTTGTCTCTCCGATTTGTTCTAAAAATAAACACTTCGAATCAGTTCGTATGTTGCATATTCAGACTTTGCTGATCCAGAAGCCCTATTTGAAGAAACTCTTCATATGAAGAATGTATTTGTAACAGCGTTCCAGTCAGAAAAGGACCCGTTGAAGCTTCTAAGCTCAATATATGAGAAAAACCTCCAGCCCATTTTCTTGAACCTATGCACAGCTGTAAAGACTTTTCTGTACAATCCCAGTGACAGTTTCAAAAATAGTTTTACTAATAAAAAGCTTCACTATCCCTGAGTAACATAGGCTATAATTCATTTTGATAAAAACATTTTTTATTTCAATATTTGTAAATTTAGTCGGAAAAATTCTTAGGTTAGGCCTAGACTGATGAATTATTATAGCAACCAATTGAATAAAATAACAGATTTAACAACTGTTTGCTCCAATATTTCCATTAACACCTGATTTCACACTTTGAAGAAACTATTTGTATTTCTATCTTTTAGGTTAGGTTTTTATTAAAGTGTAGGCCTGAGTCTTGCTGGTTCTTTTAACCTTTATTATAACTGCTGTTACAAAATATACGAAATAATTTGATTTGAACATTTAACATTATTTACTACCTATCTTAGCTTTGGGGTTATTATTAATTCTACACCTTTATTATAAAGAAAACATAACATGATTATGTATAGCCTATATATATAAGGTTCCAACGGGGTTGGCGTGAGGAGCATGCAGGGGTTTCCTAGTAATAATAAATTTTAATGAGAAGTTCTTTATTTATAAAAATATATCAGTTAGTTGGTACTGGTAGTGGGTATAAAACACTCGGGCCCCGATTTACCAATGGGCAGACTGGGCAATTGCCCAGGGACGCAATTTCTGGGGAGCGAAAAATTTTTGAAGATTTTTTATTATTTCCAGAATATTGGTAAAAAACGGTAACGACACAACAAACTAGTTAACTTGCGTAGGCATTATTAAAAACAAATTGGTTTTACACTTAAAAAATTAGAAATGCGCAAACTGGTACCTTTAAAATTATGTTCATGCATGTTTACAGTTTTCACTAAATACGTAGTTATAAAAAATTAATTGTATTTAAAAAAATAATATAAGCCTACTATTTTTTTTTTATCAACAGTACACACAATATTTTACGTTAATACCTAACACGTTATTTTTACAACAGTATATTATGGTATCAGCCCACCATTATTGGGGTAACCCAACAATACTATTGAGAAATCTCAAATATTTCAGTAATTTTTGTGGGAGGGGGGCGGCTACAAAAGGTTTTGCCCAGGGTGAAGCTTACCCTAAATCGGGGCCTGAATACACTTTAATATCATAGGTACTAGGTACAGATAGCGCCAATTAAGATGGAGTGCAAAGAGGGAGTGTGCAAGAAACAACTCCATAAGCAATTACATAAAATTTGAGGAAATTTATATGAAAGCTCAATATAGTTGCTAATCCAGCAATTTTCATAAATTTTGTTAATAAAGACAGTGTCCTAAATTCATCACTCACTTAGTTGTGCACTTTGTTCCTCATCATGCATGTTCATGTAGTTATTTTAAACATTACTGTCTCATTCCACCTTCACTTATTACATTTCAGTACACCTCAACAAGTCTCCTACGCAGGCTCCCACCACATTTCCCCTCTCGCGGAGGAGTACAGTCAGAGCCGCCTGTCCTACCTAATTCATGTCTGCTATGGCCGGGCGCACACAGGAACAAACTGTTTTGTCTTTGTCCGCTCCAGTGTGCGATCAGTTGCCAAAGTGTCTTGAACGAAAGTTTATTTCATTATTTTTAGTTTAGTTTTGTGTTAGTGCGACTGGAAATGGAATTTGAAGACGAAAAAACGGCTGTGGTGTTGTGGAATTTTCTTCAATTCTTTGATATGAAAGTTGAAAGAGAACACTGGGTACATCCTATAAATCAAAAACGTCAAATCATACAATTCATTAATGAGCTAAAAGAATACCCAGCAAAGTTTTACAATTACTGCCGTATAACCATCACCACTTTTGATTATTTATGTGACTTAATTCAAGCCAAGATACTAAAGCAGAATACCAACTGGCGTAAAAGTATTACCCCAGAAGAGAGACTCTTTATAACCTTAAGGTACGTATCTATACAGGGTGTCTTTTTTAACTGGGCCACCATTGGGATCTTGTAAACCATAAATCTGACAGCAAAGTTTGTCATTCCACCGCGCATGCGCAGTTTAATTTCTCCGTTTTGTCTTGAGCAAAGACGAAATGCCAACAGTCACCGCCAGACAAGAAAATATTGTCGCGAACAGTCTAAAGGCGTCGGAGACGGGTGTTGCGTGCAGTGTGCGTGATCCTCATATGAAACCACGTTAACTTGCGTCCACCAGACAGATTTTATCTGTTCGCGACAAAACGTCTTTGTCGTGGACAGAATGTCCGCTCCTGTGTTCGCCAGGCATATGTAGTCGTGTTGATTGTATATCAACACTTTTTAGTGGTGACTGTACTGAAGACTCAGTCGAGTAGGAGAGGGTAAGACGTTACAGCGCATGCTCAAGTGACGCTTCACGCTACTTGGCACTATCTGTACCTCTTGTTGTATGAATACTCTAAAATAATAAAAGCCCCTTGATAATCAGGTACTTTGTACCTGGATACTAGAAAGTACCTGTACCCCTTTAGTACATCTGTAGCTAGCTTTAACACTACTATACTATGATGAGTTAAAGGCTATTAGTTGTTTAACTCTAGGGATTTTAAAGCCCTCAGATGATTTTAAAGCTTTAGAAGTAGTGTTAAAGCCTAAAGCCCTCTGAGGATAACTATGTCATTGAAATATGTATAAGGGTAGTACAATAAAGGAATAAACATAACTTTTAATTAAATTGTTCTGTTATTGTTTTTTGTTCCTTCTATTTGTGGTTCGGGGTTTCGATCAATCATTGTGAACAGTGAAGCCGAAGAAGGAAGGGATCTGTTCTATTTGATACATCTACATCTTATGGGGATCCTCAACGCTGCCAACTGTAATCACTGAAGTTTCCATAACTGCTAGAATTGATATAACTCACATACGTGGTTGTGTTATATATATACTAGCTGGCCCGATCCGTCTTTGCATGAATAGACAAATCAAAGTTAAATGTATATTAACAAAAAATATACTATATCAATAAATAAATATATTACACTATGTATTTCTTATGGGGCTTTTTAGTAACTTTGACCCCCCAAACCTCCCATAAAATTTAATTTTTTAAAAACCCTTTTTTAGCGAGCATCTAGAGCCCTAGAGGAAACTACATACCAAATTTCATTCCAATCCATTCGGTGTTTTTTTTTTAGTAACTTTGACTCCCCCCCAAACCTCCCCTAAAATTTCGAATTTTTTAAAAACCCTTTCTTATCAGCACCTATGGTCCTAGAGGAAGCTACAAACCAAATTTCATTCCAATCCGTTCAATGGTTTTGGAGAAACCGTGATTTAATAACTTTGACCCCCAAACACCCCCTAAGATTTCATATTTTTTGAAACCATTTCTTATCAGCACTTACTGTCCTAGAGGAAGCTACATACCAAATTTCATTCCAATCCGTTCAGTATTTTTTAGAGAAATCGTTATTTAGTAAACCCCAAACCCCCTAAATTTTCGATTTTTTTTAAAACCTTTCTCACCTATGGCCCTAGAGGAATCAACATACCAAATTTCGTTCCAATCCGTTCAGTAGTTTTTGAGAAATAGTGATCAGTGAGTCAGTGGATTTTTGCTTTTTTATATATATCTATCTACTGTATATAAAAGCGAAATGGCACTGATTCATTAATCAGCAGAACTAAAAATCTACTGAACCAAATGAGTTCAAATTTGGCATGCATGTTCAGTGGGACCTTTAGACGCGCACTAAGAACGGATTTTGAAAACATCCCAAAGATACGCCCAATATTCGCGTTTTTCTAGTGATTTTTTGCGTTTTCTCAGCTTTTTCGAGAACTAATTGGCAGAAAATGTTGAAATTTGGTACTTAGGTTCGTTTAAGGCCTAAAAGTAGTCTGTTAAAAAATGTTTGAGATTCTCCCAAAATTACGCCAGATATAGGCGTTTTTGCATTTTTCCTTGCGTTTTCAATGCGTTTTTGATCATCCTCAAATTACGCCCGAACGGATTGGAATTAAATTTGGTATGTAGCTTCCTCTAGGGCCTTAGGCGCTCTCTAAGAAAGGGTATGAAAAATTTCGAAATTTTAGGAGGGGTTTGGGGGGATCAAAGTTACTAAAATCATAATTTCAGATCTTTTATTTTATGACAAAATAGTGCTTTTATTATTTAAGATCTATATATATAAAAGCCAAATACCACTCACTAACTGAACACTTCAAAAGATTACAATTACGTTAAAAAGACTGAAAATACTAACCACCACGGGCAACGCCATACGTGTCACCTAGTATATATATATATATAAATGAACTTTTGGCAAGTGAAACATAATATTCATTTTTTGTCTTTTGTCCCAATATCACTTTACACGCACTTTTTTAATTTCAATGTTCATATACTTTTCTTCTATAAATTTTACATCATATATGTATATACTACATTATTTATATAATTTATATTTGTTTTTATACTTATATCTGCTATTGTAGCCTATTTATGTGATTTATCTGTTATTAAATTAATCTTGTTAATTGACTCTAACTCATTTTATTTAATTATACAAACCTTTTCGTCTTTTACATAACATTATTTAATATTTCATTATGGCAAAATAAAAAAACGCCTCCTTGTTCATTTACAAATTCTTCATGCTCCCAGTGGTCACATATGTCACAAGTTATCAACAATGATTAAGGCCTGGTCGGGAAGATTCATTATTATTTGATGAATCTGGAACTTCTAAATAGCCTATCAAAACAGAAGAACTGTAAGATATATTTTTTATTTTATTCTATAATAATATAAATATTTTAAACCTTACCAAACTTTTACTTGTAAATATCATTAAATTTAGCTTAGTAACTCTAATACTAAAATATTTTTATACACAATAGGCCTAAAGATATTAGGAGGAGTTAACAAAAATAATGTAATGCGTAACCAGAGATAATAATACCAAGTGCGTAACGATTGGTTGCTATGGCAACGACAAATGTAAAATACGAGTACCGCACCGGTATTGAAAAAGCGTCACAAAATTGGTTGCTCGTTGCTATGGCAATGAATGTAAATACATTCAAGAAACATGTGTTTTGGTTCATCAATTTAAATTAAGAGACGGTCGGTTCCGTCCTTCGTAGTTCAAATATTATCGTCAAACTCTTAAATACATTCAATAAACATAAAATGTTCGTTCATCAGTCTAGGCCTAACCTAAAATTATTGTATATATTTAATTTATTTTATGTGCCTTAACTTAAAATTTAGGCCTGGACTTAAAATTACCGGTACTTTCTAGGCCTAACCTAAAATTATTGTATGTGGTTAAATAAATTAAACAAAACACAATAATTTTAGGTTAGGCCTAAACTAATGAAGGAACATTTTAAGTTTATTGAATGTATGTACAGTGTGAATGGACATTAACTGTGTTTACAGTACGATTTTTTTAACCGTGCCTTCGGCCACGATTGTACTAACCTGAATGATAACGTTAGAAATCGCTCTGTCTACTCTAGTTTTCTCCACGAAAACTGAGCCGAGCGGCGTAAACAGCGAAAACCGAGCTTCAATAACACCGTCATTTAATACACTTAGCAGCGATGTAAAATTTTAAAATTATGAAACTTTCACGGATACGCAGATAAGAACCATACGATTCGTATGATGTAAAAGAAAATCCATTACAAAACCTATTTCATATTTTAAAAATAAATATTACAACAATGTACTTTAATAATGACATGAAATTTTCACACCGCTGGAAAGTTTTTCATTTGTTGGTCAGAGACAAAGTGGTCGCGAGAAAGTTTTAGATAAAGGTCCAAATTAAATATTTTATTTGAAACATTTTTTCGTTTGACTTACGGTTTGCTCGGTACGGATGTCTGGAGTTAGATTCCGGGGAAAACTTCCTGCCTGGGGGGAAGTAGGCCTACTTGGTGTCTGGCATTTATCTTAACCACACCACAGTATTATTATTCGAATACTAAAACAAGAGACAAGTATAGTCTATGACTCATTCAAGTTGTTTTTATTTCAATAATTATCTTCGAATAATTATTCAATCATTTTTGTTTATTCGAAGTTTGTGGAACTGCCTTTACAATCCCTCCCCGCTACACCGCTAGCCCACCGAGCGCTAGCCGAGCCGAGGGCACGGTTAAAAAAATCGTACTGTACCATCTTAGCTTTGAAACGGTACAAAATTTTCTGATAAAGAAATCTGAAAATTTTTAACCTATTCACTATTTAAAATATGTACTGTCATTCATAATATCACTCATCTCATAAATATCATCATTCAAATCATTGTGAATAAAAAAAATTGTAAAACCAGAAGTGACCAGGATCTGGATACTGATACCAGAAATAAATCAGTCACCTGATATGGAGAAGAACCATTATAAAGCAACAATGATAGAAAATGCATGATGGTCATGGGTCATGGCTATAAGGAGTCTTGCTACCAGCTTGCTACCAAGCAGTGAGGACCTAAAAAAAAGTAATTCTGTGTAAAAAGTTTATAAAAGCTAGATGGAATACAGTACTATGCAACACAACACCGGTAAACCGCATTAAATAAGTATTAAACTTCATCTGACAAGTAAGTGTTCCATAGGTAGTAGGTACTCTCTTTCAGCATTACTTAATTACTGTATCAAATGCCTACATGTAATTCAAAAGTTAACTTCAAAAGTATCCAGAACTATTTTTAAAAACTTAATCAGTGAGCTCATAAAGTGAAGAATTTGCATATTAACAATTTATTCATAAACATTTTCACTATACCGTACTGTATATATTTTGTTGTAATTCGATCCACATTATCACCCAACAATCATTCACTCATTAGTCATTACATAAATAGATACCTGTTTTGGCTGTTTTTGTATAGTATAATATGAAAGTTACAATTTCAGAAATGAAAGTTAATGTTAAGAACTTGTACTATCCTGTTAATAGTTTATTTTTTAACTTATTCATTAATTAATATTTGTTGTATATTAACTAGTTGTCTTTCAGATCTTCTTTACTTTTAATTTATCGCGAGCCGAGACAAAGAAATTGCAAATTTTAAACAAAGCCTATTTTAACTGTAGGCCTAATCCTATTTTCCAGTATAAGATCAGGCATTTCCAAATTCTTAGAAATGACACATTATATAGCTTTGATGCTATAATTAATTCTACACACCTTTATTATAATAACATTAAACGTATGGACACAGTAAATATTTGTATAAAAAACAACCAATCTAATAGTAAATGGCAATTGAAAGATTAAAATTACGTGTGTATGCTGCCGTTAAGGCTGGTAAAAGAATTGAAGAAAAGGCGTGATGAACTTCGTTCCTGACTGCTCACAGTTACTTTTTTTTATTAATTATATTTCAATCGGATTTCCACAAAAGTAGGAATCTGTAGCTATTTAGATGAAAAAAAGTTGCAATATAAAAATAGGTGCTAATTAAATAGAGAGTGATGTACTGAAACACCAAAATACTAAATTTGATTTACTAAAAACCAATTTAATTTAATTCATAAAATGAAGAAGTTGATAGTCACTGATTTCATGGACAGATAGACATGACAAAACCAGGGATTCCGTCTAGTGACATCATAATCCTAGAACTGGTTTTTTTTGTAAAAATAAGAACTGAAGGTGTAGGGAATATAAAATAGCCTAAACTAAATATTTATAACTATTATAGTCATTAAGACTTAGGCTACCGCCAGCAATCCTTTTGAAGTTTGCTCTTCAATTTAAAATATCATATATGTACACTACACGTGTTTCGGACCTTATCGTCCATCATTGGGTGATCAAAAACACTTAATTAAAAACATTCAACATAAAATGACCAGTAATCCACATAACTTACCACTCACAATAAACATTCACATCAATGTCTTACACGTCGGCGCTACTCGGTACACTGTGCATCAGTTTGCTATTTAGGCAACTAAATAACTTGTATTATACATTTAATAAACCAGTACAGTACTCAAATTTGTTGCAAAAAATACTTGCAAACTAAAAATACTTTAAAAAAATGTAAGGTATTCTATAAGTCAGAAAGTTTTAAGTAGGCAAGGTAATTAACCGGCTTATTAGTTTGAAGGTGGTTGTTGTGTCAAACTGTTCCTTGTCATTCAACAATCCATCTCGGTTTTGGAGTTAATTGCAATCAATTTTGTACTCTTCCACTTCCATGCGGTTCGTGTAATTGCACTTTTTACATTTCTGTAATATTTGCAAGTTATCATTCATGCTGTCTTATGAATGATCACAACTTACTAAGTACTCCGCAAACTTGGATTTTTCATGGTGTTTTATACTTGGATACATTGGCGTCCATACCTATGGGCAGAGGGGAGGCCGTGGCCTCCCTCCCTAGCTCCCAGGGAAAGAAAAATATGTATATTATTAATTATAGTCAGGAATTTTTCTTTTAAGAGATTAGCACTAAAGTATGTTTTAAATGTTGTGTGATGTTTTGATTTTACATATACTTAATGGGGGTGGTTTAAAATTTCCCTGGGCCCTTTTGCCGAAAGAGGGGAAGGTACTCTTTATTCCCCATACCCCCGACCCCGGTCTAGCCCACCCCCTGGAAAATATTATATAGGCGCTCTTGCTTGGATATGCTCTTTGTATCGCTTGTTGAAAAAAGCTATAGATTAAACTGATGTTGATGTAGATTAAATTGTACCTAGTTCATACGAATAAAATTATAACTCAAAGGCTCAGCTAATTTTATCATCCACTTTCAATTAACTTGTATAGGGTACAGATAAATTCACAACTATCATAACTCTTTGTTTGCGCCTATTCCGTAAATTTAAACCAAAAATAAATCCATTTATTTCAGTTTTATGTATATTTTAAAAATATATCTAAAATCATAATATTATCACACTTATATTGTTATTGAAATAAGTATGGCAGACTGTTGTTTCTCCTGTCACATCTTATCAACTTTAAAAAAATGATATGTCTATTCACAGATTTCTGTTTATAGTACCGTACTGTAGTTAAATAAGTTTGTTTCCAGAGTACATATTTTGTAATATAAATACGATTACATTTAGATGAGCAAATCAGACCAAGCTTTAATAAACGCCTTCAGAGAGATCAACATTATGGCTGACCGAATCAATCTACCAATGACTATTGTAAATCGAGCAAATACTCTTTTCAAGCAAGTTCATGACACAAAAATATATAAAAGACCTTCAATACCATCGGCCTGCCTTTATATTGCATGCAGACAAGAAGGTGTACCGAGAACTGTTAAGGTTAGTATGTACTGGAGAGTATTTTGTTAAACTTTAGCTGTTATATTTAGCTTTGTCTGTGTTAAAAATGAGTTTATCAAGGAAATTAATAATTTAATAATTAAGAGGCGGTGGGACTTGATTCGAAAACCGCCTTTTAGTTTTCAAAATAAGCACTAGAGTCGCTATACAAGTTTGTCCGTATCACTGCTTGGAGCGCTGCCTGCACAAACTGAGGTAATTAAATTAGGCCCTACAAATGAAAAAACATAGACCAAGACCGGGAGTTGTACCCGGGACCTTTACGTTTCCGTCGTACTGCGCTGCCAACTGAGCTACCCTGATCGCTCCAGATATTGGTCGATGTTATCTCACTTGTACGGTTTTACTGCAATTATTGAATTAACAGATTGAATACCTCGTGTATACGACATTGAAAACAATCTCAATTCTTATTTTGCAGCTTACAGTGGTGTTATTATAAAAAAAAAGTATTAAACTGAGGTAGTTAGAAATAACCGGTCCCCAACTGACAGAGAGGGGGGGGGGAGAGAGAGAGATAGAAAAAATAAAAAAAATTCAACAAAGATACACTCTTTCACAACCAGAGATAATAATACCAAGAGTTCACAACCCTCGACAGCCTGCCTGGCCTTTAGCCGTAATAGAAAATGATAGGAGGGCGAGAATGCTTACAAAATTTAGGTCCGTCCATAAGTATAAGAATCACGTTGACATTATTACTACCATTCATAGGTAAATATTGAAATCTTTGAGTTCTAATTGTACATTAGTTGCAAATATATTTAAACTGAAATTTAATATTTTTCAATTCATTACTAAAATTGATTACAACTGTTATCCAACTAGGTTTTAAACATTGCAACATGGTTTGATTATCTATACTTATAAAAGCCAAATACCATTGACTCATCACAATTTCTCCAAAACCACGAGGCCTACAAACATGAAATTTGGCACTAATACTCCTTATAGCCTCTAGACGTGTACTGAGAAAGGGTTTCCGAAAATTCGAAATTTTAGAGGGGTTTTGTGGGGTCAAAGTTACTAAATCACGATTTCTCAAAACCTACCGAATGGATTGGAATGAAATTTGGTATGTAGCTTCCTCTAGGGCCATAGATACTCGCTAAGAAAGGGTTTAAAAAAATTCGAAATTTTAGGGGGGGTTTTGGGGGGTCAAAGTTACAAAATCACGATTTCTCTAAAACCATTGAACGGATTGGAATGAAATTTGGTATGTAGCTTCCCCTACGGCCATAGGTGCTCGCTAAGAAAGTTTTTCAAAAAATTCAAAATTTTAGGGGTCAAAGTTAGTACAAAAAAACATTGAACGGATTGGAATGAAATTTGGTATGTAGCTTCCTCTAGGGCCCTAGGTACTCGCTAAGAAAGGGTTTAAAAAAATTCGAAATTTTAGGGGGGTTTGGGGGGTCAAAGTTACGGAAAAGAAACACCGAACGGATTGGAATGAAATCTATTACGTAGAGGAAGGGCCCTAGGTGCTCGCTAAGAAAGGATTTTAAAAAAATCGAAATTATAGGGGGGGTCAAAGTTACTAAATATCCCCATAAGAAATACAGTGTAATATATTTATTGATATAATATATTTTTTGTTAATATACATTTAACTTTGATTTGTCTATCCGTGCAAAGCCGGGTCGGGCCAGCTAGTGACTTATAAGATTGTAATATTTAGTTATTTAGGCTTACTGTCACAAAGTGTTTGAAAAATTTAACAGCTTATGTTTACTTATGTTGGCTTTTTCAAACCTGCATAGAAAAGATTACAAACATTTTGCCATTTCAGTGTCTTGTTTACTTCACTAAAAATATACAATGTGTCCCCATTCTATGGGTCAAAATAAGAAAACCAGTTCATATAAACACAGACCCGAAAACGCTTTGTTTTCTAGATATCTGCCATTTAGTTTTTTTTTACAAAATAGTTCTTACCTTGAGAACGGTTTGACTGATTGCGTTCGAACCTTAGCATGAAGTATAACCTAACAATGATATATCTAAAGAAAAATAAGCGATTAAATCCAATCATGAGTTTCAAAATAGCGGCTGTTTGAAAATTTCAAACCTAAGTTACTAAAAAACCGTACATTTTAACAAAAAATGGCAAGACACCTTTTTTGTAGCCCTTTTGATTCCCTATCGGAATCAGGTATAACTGTCAAAACAATCGGATGTAGGATAATAGTTAAGTTATGTGTAATAATTGGTTTATTCAACCTGGCATCCTATACCAACACAGTAAACACATCAATATTGTATGTACATTTGCTGTCACTGTCTTTAACTAGTGTATGTTTTACGGATATGGCTTGAGTCACCATTTTGAGCACAATTCTCCTGTTCCTGAAGATCATCTGAATTATTGTTTAGAGCTAACTTATTATTGCAACAAAAACATATTGTGTTGAAATCTTATGTATACAAACTGTATCACCATAAAAAATATTGCTATATACCGATGGCTTTTATGAAAAATCTCTAATAACACTATCTAAACACATGTGTACCTCTAGCAAACAGGGAGTGCGGGTCAAGTCGCCTCACACACACGCGCCCTCACACTCTCGAGCGCAGGGGATTGGAAACGATCATATTTCAGTTCATTAGTCACCTAGTGGACTTTTTCAATTAGGCTCTACTTAGTTTTTTAATTGCTATTTTATCTGGAAATGTTTAATAAATATATATTCCACACACAATTTCAAGAAAAATGATACCAAACAATCTAAATTTACTTTAATGGATCTCACAATAAACATGATCTACATTTTCTAACAAATTACTGACTAATAGAATTATTCTAAGTGTACAATAAAGCAGTACAAACCTTTTTATATTTTTCACTGAACAGTATAGATCTGTAATTTATTTTTCAGTTTAATAATGGATCTTTTTTAGTCAAAAAATGTTAATTATATAAGTATACAAATATATTTAGGTACCTATACAATCGTTATATTATTTTCATAATACTAAAAGACCTTTGCCATGTTAGTGTTCCATGGTTAAACAAAATCTCATTCGATTAATACAGTTTTAATAAATTATATCTATAATTTATATGCAAATGTACGTTAATCATAAAGTATAATAACAATACAGTTTACGTATTTTCTTTTAATCCCAAATTTACAATTACAATATATTAAAGAATGTTTGGTATCATTTTTCTTGTAATTATGTGTAGAATTTATAAGCCTCCAGCTTTGACTCACGCGTTCCTTCGTTCCACTCGCAGCGGAAAAACACGCTTTGCACGTTTGTACCTCGACCTTGTAACTTAAGGTTACAAAAAATAAAGATATCTTCTTTTGTTTATCAGCCCCACGTTGGGCGCCATTTTGTAATTTATGGTTACAAAAAAATAAAAATATATTAAGTTATACTGTGTAAAAAAAAATGGGGTTCGGTAAAAAGTTCAAAAATTAAAAAAAATATGTTTTAAATCAAAATAAAAACGCTATATGTGGATTATCTAATAACCATCAATATCTC
>JAGFPH010010599.1:25589-39141 GCA_018207615.1 Philaenus spumarius | reverse complement strand
TAATTCACTAATATATTAATAAAATATTGAAAAAACAAAATAAATATTAATAATATAGATGGTTTAATGTGCAACCTACGCCGATTTTGAGTCCTAGAACCACCACTGACATAAAAGTATTATTTTTATATAGGAATAAATTAAAGAATAACATTATTATAATGTAGTTTACAAGAAAACAAAAAAAAATATTCATAACACAGAATATAATTAAATAGTCAAAATATAGAAAATACGTACCTCAAAGTAATCACATGTCTTTCTTCTGGTAAAATAGGTAGCTTGTGCAAGTTACACCACTGTTTTTCTAGGCAATGTTCTATTTTTGACAGTATGAAATTAAACGTTTCGAGAGTCATTCTCATGTATTTATGAAAACGGTCTCTATCTTTTTTTAATTGCGGAAAGAGATGATGATACTCGCTGTACAATCTTCTCCCTTTATTTATTTCATTAATACTGTCGTTCTTAAAACACAACACCTTTGTATATAGGTTTTCCATAAGAACATCATCCTCACTGCTGCTACTGGAACTCATCTTCACTTATAAAAAAGTCAGGTAGCTACAACCGTGTTACCATGTTTTCACTATGCGCACTCATAAAACCCTGCATAGTCATAAAAATGCCTGAACCAGTCATCTACGACCAGCGCCATTCTGCTACCTGCAACCAACGACCTGCGTTCACTGTGCGCTTACCCTTATACTTGATGCACATAAACAAGTTGTAGAGTACACAAGATACACTATAATAAATAACATTGCCTTTTCATATGACAATAGAAAAATATACATTTGTATGTGGAATATACACTGTAAAGGTTGTAACAATACCTACTGAAAGATTGTAGGGTCAATCCATATGAAATGAACACATGAAGTATTTGTTTTCAACCTAACCTCTCCAGAAGTTCATGAAATGTTGCAGTACACTTATTCTAGTCCATAAAGTAAGGTTATTTCCAAAATTTAAATTTTTTTGTCAAGTATATTTTGAGATATAAAATTACAAAGTTTGGGAAAAAACGCTAATTTCGGTAAACGTCAATACCTTTAAATGGGATTTTCTCAGCTCTTAACTGAGATAGAATATCTTAATTTAAGAAGATATATAGCCTACTCAATTTTGTTTATTTAGGCTTATAGAATCTAAACCAGCTGTTTCAGCTACATACTGATTGTTCTAAACATTGTGTTTTTGGTTATGCTATGTATAAAATAAAAGGCTCAAATTTACTATACGAATGTACACCATATTGCGGCAGAGGTGACAATGTATACACAAGAAAATGCTCTAGTACGTAATTGTAATGTTCAAATCTATTTCTAAAAGTCTTAAGTTATTAAAAGTTCTAAGCCTTAAAATATGATTTAAAAACAAGTTTTACTTAATTTATACCCTAACAATAAAATAACGAAAAAGCGTTAGCCCAATTTATATTGTAGGTAGGCTAATTAAATAGCCTACCGTACCGCTAAATAAAAAATATACAACATGTATGAAAAGTGTATGAACTAAACGAAATATGCACGCAATATCTCTATATACTACTTTATTTTAGATGTCAACAATGGATTTCGTTTACTCAGAACAAACTCCATTAATCTGGAAGCGAAACATCCATTTGGGTATATTTGTGACCAGCATTTCAAAAATGAAGATTTTTTGGACGAGACAAGGCAGAAGTTACCTGCGGAGCCATTCCTTCCTTATTGCCACCCTTGACTACAGGTGATACATGATAAATACATGATAAACAATCATTTTCTGAAAATTCTGTCCTTAATATTGTAAATTAAAAAAGATATGAACTTTTAAAAAATGGTTGTTTTTAAGCGTTTTTCCGACTTTTCTCATTGAAAAATGGTCCAATCGGGGTGTATAAAAAACAGTTTGTAGGTTTTTTTAAAGTATCTTGATCCATTTGTCATTTTTTATAACATTAACGAAAAACCCCAACAGTCTTAATTTATTGTAATTTTTGCTTATACAAAATGCACAAAAGCTGTTTGCCTGATAGTTTTTGTTTTTTACATACACTTATGCTACCCTTACAGTCACTGTTGATGTCGCTTGCTGTTAAAATTATTAACAAAATTTAGACTTCGTTTTGCTCTATTGGCTGGGCTAAATGCGTTAAGACAATTGGCGCAATGATACATATTTCACAGACAAGACCTATAGCTGTAGCCCATGAACAGTAAGTCAGGGTTTCCTTATATCAAACGAAAATATAGAATTTACAATAAAATCCATATAAACATCAATGTACAAGTATATCGATTTGTAATAGATATATCGATTACAAAATATGATTGCTCATTGGTTGAAAAACTGTCAAATCTTAAGGGCTTACAGAAAACTTCATATCTAAAACATCAAAAGAGTGACGAATGATTGGAAGACTATGTTAGAAAGTTCAAATCTTGACGAATACAAAGGTGACCTTATATTCTTTTCAAAACAAGTCTGTCTAACGATTATGAGCCTTGGAAAAGTGTGAAAGGATTTGTGTATTTTCTTTTTGTTTTCTCGCGCGGCGTCATCTTTTTAGACAACTACAATTACAAACGATGATTACATAATATGTAAATATATGTTTTAAACAAATTTGTAAATACAAAAATTAATGTTTAAAACATTTCCTTTCCAATCGTTTTTGTTTTATTGAGATTGGATGATTTATAGTCGGTAAATATTCAACACAATCAGACGATACAATAATGCTGCCTGCCACTTGCTCGGCGGGCTGAGACGACAGTACAGTGTAATTTAACGCTTGTAGGGTTAAATCAAACTTATAAATCAAGCCTTCAAAAATGTTTTGGGCGGGGGGTCATGACCCCCATGACCCTCCCCCTGTATCCCCGCCTGTTTAGAATAGCCTTGTTTTATATTTTGAAAAGGCCTAAGAACATATAATTTTCTTAACAGCATAAAAGTGAACTGATTCAAGTAATATTTATCAATACAAGGTAACTTTCCAACTGCAGCATTTTAAGTTTTAACAGTGAACATTTCAAAGTGTCTTTATACAAATTCACTGCCTAAATAAGGCCAAATTAATTGAATTTTGATATACAGAGGGCAAAGTGGTAGTTTTATTACAAAAATAACTTTATTACACAATGGTTACCAATTTTATAAGGGCAAAAGAAGGCATAATTTAATTAAATCTAATGTCTTGGTGTAGTATGCCTCATGCCAAATTCTGCAAGATGAAACCAATTATAACAAGAAAACTAACTACACATGCAGTTTGTCGTGTTTCAATATCAAACACGCTCAATGCTGTTTTTTAAGTGCTTTAACATAAACTAATTTCTGTATTGTGTTTTATCTACAGTATATCTGGTCCAAGTTACGTACAAATATGAAATGATTGCATCATTTGGCCTATACTGAAAAAAGCACCCGCTTCGCATCAGCTGTTGTTCACAAACACTGGTCTTCAAAATGTGATAAGTGTGGTTTAAGTTATTTAACTGGTCACACTATATTTAAAAAAAACTAATGAACAGCATACAATATATATAATAGGCTCATATTGTTCAAAATGTGTTAATTTAAATTAGGTTAACCATAAGTTATATACATAAATTTATAGGGAGGAGCAAGGTACCTAATTTTCGTTTTTCAGACCTCAAGGGTCTAACTTTCCAAATTCACATTTCTTTAGTGTCGACACAAATATTAAAAGATATAATAAATCAAAATTCTCTTTATTTTATTTTGTTTATTACTTCAGAAATTATCTTTTTTTTTACTATACAAAATGAGCACATCTATAAGATAAACGTTGGCCAACTATTTAAACAAATATATATATATATATAACTAAATTGAATAACTAAGTACTTTAAGACACTTGGTGTTTACTTCATAAATTTGTGTACATCAGTAACTTCGTGTTGCTATATTTCCTAATGTTAGCCATGTACTTATGTTAAATTAATTAGTTGTCATACATAAAAAAAGGGGAGGGTTTTCTTTATTTTGTTTGTTTGTAAGTGAGGGTTTTTCATTTCTTTCAATAAATTGTAATTAATTCATAATTAAGGGCGTATCACCCAAGTAGCACACTACTTATATAATTATAATGTATCAATGTATAAGATTGGTATATCGCTACCCTAATTAGCAAACCTCGTAACTCCACTTTTTTGGTAAAAAAACTTTTTTGTACCAACTTTGAAGAATAAATATTCTCTATCTATATTTCAAACCTCATATCTCCAAAAAAAATCTAGCTGAGTTATTTAAGATTTAGCAAACCACTTATCTCCGTACGTAATATTTTGTGTTGGCCAACCTTGTAACTCCAACTGGTAGCTTGTTGTTAAATAGTAATACAGATATCCACCATCCAGTGGTCTATGTTTTATGTCTTTATATTGGTTCTGTTTTCAGTTGTGTTGTGATACTATTTTCAACTTAAAAAGTAAGTATTCATTTTGCAATTGAAGTATTTTTAAATAATGATTTTATCCCATTAAAAATGTTTGGGTAATGTTTAAAGTAGCAAGGAGTTACGAGATTTGCATCTCACTGTTATTAGAGGTTATGTTTGTGTTTAGCTGGAGTTAAGAGCTTTGATAACTATGCAATAATTTTTAATTTACTTTTAAAGTCGGCCTACTTAAGTACATTAATTTGTATTAGAAGATTTTTTTATTATATAATCTATGCATAGGCTAAATATCAAGAAAGAGAGCCATGTAAATTAAGCTTTAAATTACAGCCTAGGGTAATGTAATAATGTAAGTTGTAACGTGCTGGTCTCTGGAGGTTAACTCAACTACGAGAATCTTTAATTTTAAAACTGGGGCAATTAATTCTGGTTCAACCAATTATCCTCTGGACCCAATGCCAGCATTAATGAGGCTATTTTCAACTACTAGGTGTAATGCATACAGAATCTGGGGTCACAAAGTAAATTTGTAACACATAAATTTATATAAGTAAGAATGTAAAAATTAGAATTGTAAATGAGTTAGGAGTAGAAGAAATCAACAAAGACGCTAATTCACGAATTCGACAGCCAAAACCGCAAAACACGAACATTACATCATACAAACAATTAACTAACATTAATTCAAGAAACCAAAACTGTATAACACAATTAACACAGTACATACGCAAACAACCAAGATCAGATGGCAGTGGATTCATACATGTATATTCACCACTCAATAGACAATGTATTATAAATACAACAGTTGGCAGCACGTATGGAAAACAACAGTACGCATGAGCGGAATCTTGTAAGAATCACGTTCGTTGCAACTTTGGACAGGACGGAAATGATCGAGGCTTCCCTGGTACTCAGAAAGATGGCGAATAACAGCTAAGTTCTCTCAAAATGTATGTCTTGAGTTGAATCAGTAAAGTGCGGAACGAGTATGGTTTAGTGAAAAGAACATTAACAAAGGTGATTAACATAGAACGATGAACATTTTAAGACATTCGCAATTAAAATCGGCCAAGAACTTTGAAAGTTATGTGTAAAATAAAAAACTGTAACTTTACACGCGGTCTCGTGTTAGACAATGCATCGCAGGGTTAAGTGAGTTAACAGTTTATTAAAGTGTATGGACATGGAGAACAACGATACTACGCAAGTATATTAATCTTAATAAATTGTATTTAATTTATAAAAAATAATCAGATCTGAAATATATTTAAAGATAAATAAAGAAGCCATTAAAAAACTTGGTAATTAATTTAGTTAAAAGATTTAATATTCTTACACGTAAGATTTTTTGGAGCTATTTAAGCAATTTCTTGTCAACATGAATGTTGTTCTTTGTAAGTTAATTTTTGAGTCTAAAAACAGTCAAAACAAAATGGCTGAATAAACGTAAATTGAGCATCATGTAGTCGATTTCATTGTGTGCAGTCCAACCTTCTTAAAGTACTATTCAGTATACGAACCCAGTATTTTTCAAAAGTTAAGTAATTAAGGGTATATGAGTTTATAAAGAAAAATAAATTTTGTTAAATTTTATTTTGTTTTTTATTATTTTAAATTGTTTGCTAATGTTACTACAGCATGTTGCAATAAGACACCACAAGACATTTGCAAGTGCGTAGAACGTTACATAGGAAGTTACAAAGCAGAATACGGTAATTATAAGCATTGTGTGTTTTTCTTTTTTTCGGAATGTCAAGGGGACAGAAACTTGTACGGTTAGCTTTGGAAGAAAACAAAAAGCGAGATCAAGTGGAGTCATACTTCGTCAATGCTGATGGTTCACTAACAGAAATTAAAGGCAATGAAAATGATATTAGATCTTTAGAGTGTAGAAAGGAAGTTCTGTTTACCGTTGCAGATCAAGTTCCTGAAATGTTGGATCATGACTACAGTATTACTTGTGATTTAAGCTTTTCAAACTTAGACTTACTGGAAAATTATACTGAATTATTAGAGCTTGACAATGAAACGTTAATACACCAAGGCCAGCCAGGTGAAATAACCAACGTAAATGAAACTGAATCTAGCTTAAACCAGCTTACTTCAAATCATCAAGAGAATCCTCAACCCATAGCTTTGTGCGCCCCAGTGGAAATCCAGGAAAATATTTTTAACACAAATTTTCATGAAAATAACGAAGATCAAATGGTAAGCGTACCACAAAGTTGTGAGCAAACTCATGATGGCTTGCTAGAAGTTGTAGAAACCGAACCTAATGGCCATAATAATGTGCCATCAGATAATGCACCTTCTATTTGTAAGCGCAAAAAACGCCACCAGGTAAATCCGGTATCATGGAAGGTAAATGAGTGGAAAAAGGCTCGAAAGTACGGGAAAGAATATTACGGAAAGAAGAAAAATAACGAGGGACTTTATCTCTACAATATTAAAAGAAATTCAAGAAAAATGAAAGAACGGTGTAAGTGTAATAGAAATAATAATAGTTTGCTCAAGTGTTCAGCACTAACAGAAAACGACAGGAAAAGAAATTTTGAAGAATTTTGGAAATTGGAGTGGGAAGGGAAAAGATTATTTGTGAAGTTTTTAACAAAGAAAACTAGTACGGTAAGGGCTAGAGACCGAAAACAAGAAACAAAAAGCAGAAGGAAAAATTCTTGTCAATACTTTCTGAAAAAAGGTGACGGTGTCATAAGAGTTTGTAAAACCATGTTTTTAAACTCTTTATCAATTGGCGAGTGGACTGCTCTTCAGTGGCAGAAGGAAAGAATAGATTCAGAAGAAGTAATGACAGACGATGAAAATTTGATGGAAGATGAGGATAAAGATACATCAGAGCCAGTTCGCAAGAAATTAAGGAAATCCATTGAAGTACAAGCGCTACAGGAATTTTTCTCAACTCTGCCTAAGGTTGAGTCTCATTACTGTAGGAAAAGGACTGCTAAGTTGTTCCTTGAGCCTACGTGGAAATCAAAAAGACAGCTGTTCCTTTTCTACAAAAAAAACTGGTGCGTTGAAAATGATATTTCTCCAATTTCTGAGTGTAGGTTTGCCCAGATTTTTGATGACCACAATTTATCTCTATACCAACCAAAGAAAGATGCCTGTGACACCTGCGAAGGATTCAAAACGGGCAATTTGACTGCAGAACAGTATGAAACTCACATTCTTAAAAAAGATCAAGCTAGATCAGAAAAGGAGCTAGATAAAGATAACTTAAGCTGTCTAACATTTACAATGGATTTACAATCATTATTGCAATCACCTCGATGTAATGTCTCTGCTTTGTATTACACAATGAAACTGTCCATCCACAACTTTACAATTTTTAATTTAAACACCAAAGACGGGTTCTGTTATATTTGGAATGAAACTGAAGGAGAGCTTACTTCAAATGAGTTTTCAACAATCATATCTCACTTTATACTGTCACAACTGCCACTGCCAAAAGGAAGAAATAAAATAGTAATGTACAGTGATGGCTGTGCACACCAAAACCGCAGCACTAATTTGGCTAATGCGTTGTTGCATATTTCTTCAACTAAGAACGTTATTATAGAGCAAAAATATTTGGTAGTTGGACATACCCAAATGGAGGCCGACTCCATGCATTCCCTTATTGAGCGAAGACTGAAAAATACAAAAATCAACGTTCCAGCAGACTACATCACAGCTTGTAAAGGAGCCAGGAGATCCCCTGCACCCTACAATGTGGCATATTTAGAACATACTTTTTTTAAGAATTTTGAAGATCACCTTTTCTACAAAAGCATAAGACCTGGTAATGGAATAGGTTCACCACGTGTCGTAGATATCAGAGCTCTGCAGTACCTTCCAAATTGTACAATAAAATACAAACTGGATTTTTCAGAAGACTGGCAGGTCCCATGGAGATTTCCCAGACCTCTACAAGGAAAGACTTAAAATAAAAAAGAGAAAGTATGACAATCTTCAAGAGCTTAAGTCAATTTTGGAAAAAGATTATCATACATTCTATGACAGCATTCCTTTCAAATAGCTTAGACTGCTGATTTCTTTTTTTTAGTATTTTAGTCTAGTAAAGTGAAAGTTGTTTTATTTCTAAGGACAAAAACGTCTACAAAATGTTTAGTTTACTGTTTTATTCAATTAATAAAGTGAAATATACAAAAAAGAGAATGTATGATAACCTTCAAGAGCTTAAGTCAATTTTATAATAAGATTATCATACTTTCTCTGACAGTTTTAGCATTCCTTTCAAATAGCTTAAACTGCTTTAATTTTTTTACTTTTAGTCCAGTAAAGTGAAAGTTGGTTTATTTCTAAGAACTTAAAAGTTTACTAAAATTTTTAATTTACTGTTAATTTTTAATGTTAAAATTTAATCAATTAAGTGAAATGTATACAAAAAAGAGAAAGTATGATAACCTTCAAGAGATTAAATCAATTTTAAAAAGATTATCATACTTCCTCCGACAGCATTTATTTCAAATAGCTAAACTGCTTAAATTTTTGTTTTTGATTCCAATAAAGTGAAAATTGTTTTTTCTAAGAACTAAAAAGTTTACTACAATTTTTAATTTACTGTTAAATTTTATTAATAAATTGAAATGTGTACAAAAAAAGAAAGTATGACAATTTTCAAGAATACAAGTCAATTTTAGAAAGCGATTACCATACTTTCTTTGTCAGCATTCCTTAATAGATTAATCTGCTGAAATTTTTTATTTTGAGTCCAATAAAGTAAAAGTTGTTTTATTTCTAAGGACTGAATTGTTTAAATTTAAAGTTAAATTTAATAAATAAATTGAAATTTAACAAAACATTCACTTATTTTAATTTCAAACCCATAGTACTACTTAACGTAAGTTATAAGAAAAACACGTATCTCCAACATAAAATATTGTTTAAGCTCGTAACTCCAATTAAAAATGTTCTAAATGTAAAAATTGTTTTGTGATGTATTATAATATTTCTCCATACTATATAATGAGTAGAAAAAACAATTTTATAAGCACTCTTAAGTGATAATCGAAAAAAACATGTTTTTTCTGGTTTTTGAACAATTAGCTTTTCTGGAGTTATGAGGTTTGCTAATTAGGGTAGCGATATGTATTAGTTATACATATTATATACGTATTTATATATTAATACATAAATACATTCATAAAAAAAATCAAATTAGTAAAGTTTACAATGAAACGAAAAAATAAACTGGAAATTTTGACCGAAATTACGTATTAAGTAACATAATTGACTTTAAAGATTGCAAGAAAAAGATAGCAGCAGCTGTATTTTTAATACTTACTTTACACTTCTTATAATCTGGACTTCACTTGCATTATAATCCACCAGAGTGTTCTGTGACATTGTCAGCAAATGAGCAAATTGATGAACCCGAAAAGCCACCACAGTTTTTCAAGTTATTTCAGGTAAGTTGTGCGTTTTATTATAACAATATTAGCATATAATTTTGATGTTCAAATAAATACGTTTTAGTGCAATAGTGAAGATTTGTTTTAAAGTAGTTTATAGCGTATTCGTTCTTTTGTACTTTGCTTGTTTTGAATTATATCTAGTAAAGTTTTGGACGACCAAAAAGACAGTTGTAGTTTAACTATTCTACTTCAATAATCGCCAATGGAATAAGTTTATAGTTTAAATTAAGTTATGTTTTGTATATATATATATATATTGTTGTATTAAATTAAATACAAATCGCTATACTGGTAATCTTGTGAATATGGGTTAGACACTTAACCTAAAACCTAGGTCTCTAAGAAGTCATGTTTGTTCGGTCTATCCTAGGTTAACTAGACTCTCCTAGGCCTAGGCTGAAAAAATAAAATAATCCTAAATACAAATCGCTATACCGCTAATCGTGTGAATATGGATGGGCTTAACCTAAAACCTAGGTCTCCAGTTCATGTTCGTTCAGTCTATCCTAGGCCTAGGGGCCTAGGCTGAAAAAATAAAATAATCCTAAAATACATAAATATATTACGTTTTAAAACCAAGGACCGCAAGAGTTTATAAAATTATAAGTTAAAAAAGTTTTCTGCCATAAGTTTACTATTCGATCCTAGGCTGATATTTTTGCAGACAACAACGTTGTTTTACATTCTACAGTTAAGTTAAATGTTTAATTCAGTTAATCATACTGTGACTAAATACTATACGTTAGAACCTTTAGGCTATTTTTCAAAATTATTCTTGTATTTCTGTTGCCTTAGGCTAGCCTAGGGTCGAATAGTAAACTTCCGCCAGTTTTCTTAGTGAAAATTTGGTTTTCGTTAATTTATGAAAATAGACTGTAGCAATATGTAAAACTTACATGTAGCAACTAAAAAATCGGCTTATATTGAACTAATATAAGAAAATGCAACATGTTGTTTATATTGTTGATATATTTTATTACCTTCTGTGTTTTATGATAGTATAATACATTAGCCACTGCAATTTACCACAGCGATTATCTGCATTATTTGTGTAGACTACAACTCTCATATATGCATGTAAACATATATTGTCAAAAAAACTACTACTATGAAAAATAACTAACATACCAGTAATTTTAATTGACTTCAAAATTAAATTAATTTTTTAATAAAACAAAATAATTTTGTTTTGTCTCCGCAATAGGTCGTGTGTCACTTGTGTAGGCCTCTACAGGATTGAATCTAACTTTTGTCAAATTTTGTGCTTTTGTATGTAAATGCATTGCCTTTATTAGGTAGAGTAGAACCTTTATAAACCGTCACTATTGGGACTGTGACTATGAGTGTGACGTTTAACTGAATAGGTGGATAACAGAAATTATGCATTAAGTGACTATGAAAAAGGAATTTCATTGGTGGTTGGGGATAAAACAAACATGAAAACACGTTAAAATGCATAATTCGCATTTTATAAGTTTAATAAAACCTCCCAACCACTTAACTATAATTTTGAGTACAATCGCTTCCCATTTTCACTACGATGTGCAGACACTTTCCGTAATAACGATGCTGCACAAAATTGCAAATTGACATCGTTGGACAATGACGTATAATGGAATGTGACTGTTAAAAGAGTGACATGCGCAGTACTTGTGCGCATGCGTATATGATATATAATCAAGGTTCTACTTGTATTTAAAAAAAAGTATAAACACGGAAATGGGCTGTATTATCATAACTTTTAAAGTAAGGATTTTTTTTTCATAAGTCCTATAAAAACTGACCACTCTAAACTAATTCAAGTTTTTTTAAAATCACACAACAACACAGGGTCAACAGTTTTTTTTTTAGGTTTGGTTACAAAAAAATAACTTGATGACTATACCTAATAAATATAAATGTTTAAGTGAACGATAATTGTTTTCAGGTGTTTTGCAGCATAAGTACCAAGGCACATTCGACCTGAAGACCTTTGAAAAAAGAACGAGCTAGTGGTTTCCCCAAGCTGGCACACAAATTTATGTTAAAACAAAAACTCAAAATGTTTTGTAAAAAATCTTCAAATTAAACATGAAATAAAACATTTAATACACATTACTTTCTGCCTGAAACTCTTTTAGATCCCTAAAATATGCTCAAGTAAAGGCCAGAAAATGACTAGTTAGAACCACTGCAAGGGTTTTTGTTTCCTTAAAAAATTATTGCATTATGTAACATTTTTTTTCGGAGTAAATATTACTAAGTTAAAGTAATTGTAGGATTGTACGTGTAGCTGATTTTGAAAACAGCTTATCCAAAATACGCCAACGATGTTGTAGGGGAATTTAAAATTCTTTTATAATAGTTTGTCTTTTCTTAGAAATTCATCAAACTTGTATTTTTATTGTTTGTATCTATTAGTTCTCAAAATAGAATGTGATATAATCTGTGTAGAATATTACAAACATAGCAGTAATTAATTTGTATAAGGTATATACAGTAATAATACAGGGTATCCAACTTTGACTGTCTGAAACTTCATGAGGTTATTTGCCATCTAAAAATAAGCAAATAATACATTTACAACATGTGCCCTATCTCGAATCATTTTCTATCCGTCGGTCTGTATGTGTTTTTTAAAAACTTCTAAATATCTAAGAAACAGGTTAACATAAAATTTTTAAACTTAGTATGAATTTTAATGTAGGTGGTTAACAAATTTCATATAAATCTGAATTTCGAATAGTGTTTCATTTCAAAATGGCGGCTGTTTAAAATATTAAATTTAGATATCTAAAAAAACTGCAAATTTCAGAAAAAAAGAAACATTTTGGGCAGTTTAAAGACGAATAGAACGATATCACTTTTTATCACTTGGTCAAAGGTAACTAAAAAAATTCAAATTAGTGGACAAAAAAGGTTTTTTTTAGTGCTAAGTAGAGCCATAACCATATTTTTGGCCACTAATTTGAAGTTTTTTTATCCACCTTTGACCCAACGATAAAAAGTGATATACCATTAGATTCGTATTTAAGTTCTCCAAAACTTTTATATCTTATAATTTTTTTAATGAAATTTGTGTTTTTTTTAGATATTTTACATTTAATATTTTAAACAGCCGCCATTTTGAAACGGAACATTATACAAAATTCAGATTTCTATGAAATTTGCTTTTTAACTACATCAACATCCATGCTAAGTTTCATGATTTTGTGTTTACTCGCTTTTGAGGTATTTATGATTCTATAAAAACATATTCAGACCGACTACAGAAAGCGGTTTGAGATTGAACACATGTTATATTGTATTATTTGCTTGTTTTTAGCTGACAAATAACCCCTTGAAGTTTCCGGCAGTCGAAATTGAGCACCATGTACATAACGTATTTTTAAAGTATCCACAAATACATATAATATCTGTATTTTATATATTACTTTACTCATTTTATACATATTTAATATGTAAAACTTTATACATATTTTATTATGTTAGTATAGGATATGTATACAAAACATATTAGTATACGTTATATATACGTTTTTTATCCATATTTTTGGGTGACATTTATATGTATATAATATGTATTATTTACTTTCATATACATATTATATACTACATTTATATTTTGGTTGAAAGTATTTAATAAATATTATATACATATTTGTGCTGCCTGGGCAATTTTATAAATAATATTGTTTAACTAAGGGCGTATAATTTTTCT
>JAGFPH010010599.1:0-12208 GCA_018207615.1 Philaenus spumarius | reverse complement strand
TGGGAACAGGAAGATTTTTTTGAAAATCAAAACAAATCGCTTCTTCAGATTCAGACAGTTTGCTTCTGGCTTTAGCGTTACGTTTCCTTTAATAGAACGCTTCGGCTTTCTTCTTTTTAAAATATGTTGTGTTTCAAGTTCTTTGAGTTTTTTATCTATGCCTGTAACCACACCAACATCAGTGCTTACTGAAAGATGGCATTTTTCCGTTTCTAGGGTTTTTATTTTCTTAAGTAGTTCATCATATGTGCTACAAGTATCTTTTCGTGGATAATCAATGGAAATGTTGTGTTCAGTTGAGAATTTTGTTCTGTAAATCTCATAAGAAACAGGAAAATCTGTATACTTTTCAGAGTACAAACCATACATTTTTTTAATATTTAGCTCCTCAGGCAAGTATATTTTATTTAACTCAGAAAGATTATAATGGCCCTTTCGTCCTTTAAAAGAGCTTATATGTTCTTTGATTGCGTCCGATGTTTCTTGAGATAATTTTCTGTGTGCCGAAGAATGTTTTCCTCTCTTGTCTTTAGGAGCCTGTCCTGTAAGTTTCAAACCCTTTTGAAGAACCTCCAACTTTTTTTTCTTTATTCCATGAATAGACAAGAAAGCTTGACGACAAACGTTAACATCTTTTAGAGTGTTTTCTTCGTCTAAAAATCTGACTCGATATGTGTAACAAGCCTCTCGTAAACAAGCTTCTTCTTCATCTCTGCGTGGACGACGATTTTGTATTTCTTGTACAATAATTAATCCACAAAGGTAGGCATTCTGCTCATTTTTATTCTACTACGTTCTGGGACATATTCATTTTGATTATTAAATGACTGTTATTATTTTACTTTGTTTTATTTATTTATTTCCTTTTTGCGTCTGTTTTTATTTATATATGAAAATTATTGCTTCTTATATTCTTATATGCATATGTGATGCTTACTGTATTTATTTACTTTAACCAAGATACTTTCTCGTCTGTATTGGTCATTTATGTTACAACTGGAACTTCGGTTAAAATTTCGGGTTCCTTTCGTGAGTTGGCATCTTCTTGGGCAGTTTCAATGAGGTTGTCTTCCTCTATTTCAGCAGGTCTGTTTATGTTTGACGTCGTACGCTTGTGTTGGCCAATAAAGTTTAGTAAAAACCCCATTGTGTCAGCAAGGTACCATTTTTTCTTCTTTGACGCTCACGATCCACTAGGAGTATTTTTATTTTCCCTAATCCACCTCGAATATGAGCTTCTTAAATTAATCCACTTGGCTTTGCAGTCATCAACTGGAATAAAGTACAGGTCACTTTAGGTTCGGTATTACAGAATGGTCTGCAAAACAGAATGGCATTGTGTGATTAATATAAACACTAGACTGGTGTGCTAATATTTGTCGGTTGTTTAAAATGGATGAGTTAATTATTGTTATTTTGGTTGTAGATTAAGTTAAGGCTGGTTTGCATATAAACAAACGGGGTTAAGCTTTGAGGTTATAAATAAATATGTTTTTCTTACCTCTACAATTCATTTCTTTCGCCATTTCTTCCCAAAGTTTCTCTAACACATCCTTATTGTGATGATCAGCAAGTGTGAAGTTGTACAGTAAGGGCCGAGCTTCAACCAACACCAACATCTGTCTGCATCAACTTCCATTGCAGGCCTACCTTTCATGCAGTCAACTAATACTAACAGTTGACAGTGATCAGGATGCGTATTCAACTCATGCATGCGCAGTTAGTTTTGTCTTGAGTAAAGACATAAATCCAGTGTCAAACGTTGAGACGTCTTTTTTACCGAAAGACGTCTTTCGACAAGACATGGTCGGTGTGCGGCATCCCCATTTAAACACATGTTAACTGTAACGTCAAGACGTCTTGACAAAACGTTTTGTCCGTTCCGGTGTGCGGCCGGCCTTACTGATCATACAGAGTGAGCAGGAAGTGGAGTCAGACGATTATTATTTATTCAATTGCATTTTCTCGCATTAACAACTTTGTAGCAAATACAAAATATTCAGCTAAATTTAATATAATATATGTCCAGAAATAGGTATCAATAAGGTTGTAACCTAAACAATAAAACTCAAAATTGCCCTTATAAATATAACGAAATAAAAGTGACACTTTATAATTTTTTATAATAATTACATGTTTTTGTTTTTAATTTAAAACAAGCCACACGAAAATCGGCCTTGTATATGTCCAGAAATATGTAACAATAGGGTCACCAAACGTTTAAGGCTGTTCTGAATTATTATGTAAGTAAGACATACTGTAGAATTAGTTAGCCTTAAACCCACACTTATTTAATTGAGCTTATTTCATTAGACAGCCTTATTACTAGAAATAATTAAATGAAACACCAACACCAATGAAATTCATCAGTACTAAACTATTCAATATTATTATTATTAATTTACAATAAGTAAATTTGACTAAGATTTACGGTCTGTATAAGACGCCAAAGTTGTGGTTTTAATAGTTGTGCTTCCTCCGGGAAGATCTCCTCTTTGATTTGTAACGACCCTTAATTCGCCGGGAAGATCCCCCGGGATATGTGCTTCTACCTCTATAATCGTTGTACCCCTAGATCTGGTTTTACTGGACTGTCCCTTCCTCCGGGTAGGTCTTCTCCTTTTAGATTTCTTTCTCAAAGTTTTCCTTTTACTTTTAGTTTGCCCCTTCCTTGGGGAACCTCTGCTCTTTCTGGTTCTAGATTTTTTCCTGAAAGTCCTCCTCCTGTTACATTTAGGATTGCTCTTGGGCCGGGAAGATCTCCTCCTTTCTTAAAAATCAACAGTTTCATTTAAAAGTGTTCCTTTAATAATCTTTTTGAATTCGTCATGTAAATTCAGTGTTTAAGTCACAAAACACTCAATTTTATATAAATCTTCTCACAGATGATGGCTTTTTGCCAGTACAAACTACTTAAATACTGAATTTACGTTCCAGATAATCAAAAGAACATATTTAAATAATAATAAAAAAATTTGTTTGCACAAATTTAGACAAACCCTTAAAACAACAGTTCTTGCTCTAACAAATTTTGTTGCTAACTACATATTTACAGATTCGTCAGCACTCCTTGCTACCTAGCGGACATGTGACGTACCTAAATCTAGCTGTTCAATTTATATGCAAAAAAAATTGTTCAAATAGGCCTACGTACTTTTTTCTAATTTATAACCAACATTAATGATTTTAAAACCATATAGTTTTGTTACAAACTGTTGCTTTGCTAATCTAATCTGTGTTTAGTTAATCATTAATGTTTTTGGCCACAGAGTATCTGAATTGAAATTAATATTCTCACAGATGCAAGTTTTCTGCTAGTTAGGGTGCGTTTATGTCGGAGCTGCGACTAGCGATAAGAGCAGCGATGCCATTAGAGCCTAGACAATTAGTGCGTGTATTTCAATGGGTCTGTTTACTTTGGAGCTGCGCTTTAACTCTCTCTTGGGTCCCGACCAGCGATAGTAGCTGTGACAATGCTTCAGTCCTTTTTCTCAGCTAGTGTCGTTGGTCGTGCAAAGATGGATATTGAAAGTTTAGTGGCGGAAATATTTACGAGACCTGCGTTATGGGATAAATCGGACAAAAACCATCACAACAGGTTCGTTTTGGATAAGCTATGGCTTGAGGTGGCACAGGAATTAAACACAAAACGTAAGTAAACCATTTATTTCTTGACTACTGTACACTTGATTGTTACAAAAGTGCATGTAAGATCAGGAGTGTTTGTAGGTCTGTCATTACACTTCTTACAATGGATTTTTGCAAAAGTAAAGTTTGTACAGATTACGAATTTTCTTTGCTCTTTCATCAGGTCTGCCTGTGGAAGTTCGGTTTCTTACAGATATTGGTGGAACATGTTTGACTTCTTGCAGATTATGTTGCATTCCCTCTCGGTCTATTATTAAGTTATGCAATAAGCAAATACATTTTACAATGTAGTCAGCCAATTCAACAGAAGTTTGAATAGATGTTGCCAATAATCTCCACTTGGCAAACAGAATACCAAAGGCGCATTCCACTGTTCTTCGAGCTCTTAATAGTCTGTAATTGTAATACGATTCGTCAGCCTGTAAAAAGTTGTCTCTGCTAAAAGGTTTCATCAAATGTGGCAGCAGTGGATATGCTTCATCCCCAATCATAACATAAGGTACGGTTATATTAGAATTTGGTAGAGGCTTATCATTAGGAATTTTGAGTTCTCCAGTTGACAACTTTAAAAACAAACCAGAGGATCTGAATGCTTCCCATAATTACCAACATCAATGCTCGTGAATTTATAATTAGCATCAACAAGTCCTTGTAAAATTATTGAAAAATGTTTTTTATAGTTAAAATACATAGAACCTGAATGTTCAGGGCAAAATATCTTCACATGTTTGCTGTCTATTGTGCCCATGCAGTTAGGGAAATTCCAAAGGTTGTAAAAATCGTCAGCAATTCTTTTGAAATCATTTTCATCAGGTATTTTCATGTGTTGTGGTTGCAGTACTTCCCATATGACTTGTACCACTTCAGCAATGATCTTTGATACAGTTGTAACTCCCATACGAAATGAAAATGCCAAACTCCTGAATGACTGTCCAGTTGATAAATATCTGAAATAGAAATACCTATATAAGTTCCTAATGTAATATAGATGTACAGGCATACTTACTAGTGACAATACATACTTCATTTGTCCCAGTAGAACTTAATGATTGATTTGGATTTTAAGTGTTATCAAACAAAAGCACATACGTAAGTTGTACGGTTCGGTTATGTAAGTTATCACATAAAAATATCTTGACATTATTTATATGTGATTGATTGATTCGTATATGTATTTATTTGTGAACCATGCGTATTGTTGTAAGCCCCTATGGTAGCCTACGTGTTGCTTATAATTGCTAGTAATTCTTTAATTACTATCCTAACATTATACTTCTTTTTCAGCAAATGCAGTTCGAAAAAAATGGAAAACTTTACGTGACAAGTTCAGGAATATCTTAGCATCTATTCCTAAACCCAAATCTGGTGCTGCACAGGACTTAAATGAATACACTGGGGAATGGAAATATTTTAAAAGTCTCCTTTTTTTAAAGGATCAATTCCAGGCAAGACCGATGAGTGGAAACCTTGGCAAGACCAATCCTGAACCCATTGTAGAGGACTCAAATGATGATGACGATACACAAGAATTCAATGCGGATGAGCCTTTAGAACAGTTTAATGTATCATCCCCTGAACAAACAGTAAGTAGCATTGCATCTAGTTCTACATATAACACTGGTTTGGTTCGAAAGCGAAAATCTAAATTAGATGTAGGCAATGCACTTTTAGAAATAGAAAAAGAGAAACTCCAGTTTTTGCAAGAGAAAAAACAAAAACTACCAGAAGATGATGAAGACATGTGCTTTTTTAAAAGCTTACTACCACACGTGAAACATTTAACGCCTGAACAGAAATTGGATTACCGCATGAAAGTTATGAAAATAACCCAAGACGCCATTAAACCAACTACTTTTACTCAAGTATCTGAATCTTGGCAATACAATGCACCATCCACTGAAGCCTGTATCCAACAGCAACCTACGGCAAGATTGTACTATAATAGTGCTGGAACTAATATTCTTTTGACTGAACAAGCCAAGACAATACTCGATTTGTAAAGTTTTTTTGTAGTAGGCCTAACACATTTTAGTTTCTAAAATTAACAAATTGTATTTAATTTTGACAATAATACAAACAGTTCTTACCTCAATGTTAGCATTAATCGTTCCTCTACAGATATTGGTCTCCCATGGCAATTTTTCCACTTCTTTTCCAGGGACTGAGATATGCTTGATGATATATAGTCGAAGGTTTCGATTTGCATTCGCATATATTCCACGAATTTGTCCGGATGCTGTCGTAAATCCCTGTACAGATGATGGTACTCTCCATACTTATTTCTATCAACATTGATGGGATGAACACTGTAATTACGTTGTCTACATTCTAGTAAATAATAATTTACAGCACTTGAGGAAAAAACTAAACTTTCTTCTTCAGAGTCACTCATCTTCAACCACTTGACACAGCGCTACTATCTCAGCTCCAACATAAACACTGTATGAGAGCAGAGATATAATCACAGCTTGCATCGCTGCTCTTATCGCTAGTCGCAGCTCCGACATAAACGCACCCTTAGTACTTGTATTAGTTTACTATAAAGAACTAATGGGAGGTCCGATGCTTCTAGGTATCCTGGGGCAAGTCCAAACCAGTTCAAGATTAGATATAAGTTTAATATGTGACTCATATTAACACCTTATATGCGACCCTGTCCTCCTTTTACTGGAATTAAATACTCTATTGTGTATTTAGCATTAATACTTTATTGTAACTTAAGGTTTAAAAATCTATAGGTTTTATGCTCTATTGCACATTTAAGTTGAATACTTTATTGTACCTGTAAGATTATACTCAATTGTCCCTAAAAGTTTAATACTCTATTGTGTTCCGCTCCATTCGCTTCCCGTTACTCCCTTGAACGAGCGAGCAGCACAAAGTAGAATTTAAAAAAGAAAAAAAGTTTAACCAAAAGAGGGAGTTTTGAATTAAATCCAATTAGACATCTGGGAACAATGACAGGAAGGTTAAGACCCAATGAAAACTCACTATATATATTTCAAATGCACCTTTTATCTTTACTCATAAAAAAAGAATTAATAAAAACAGTATACAATTTCCATATAACAAATGAAATCAGTGAAAAACTTTGGCTTATTTGCCACAAAGAAAACAAGAAGTTAAATTTAAATCACAATAAATCCGAAATTATTTTTGTGTATGCACCCCTTAATTCACCTCATAATTAAAGACTTTCCCCAAAGAAAATGAAACTAAAATGAGTTAAGTCCTTGAACAAGACACCAAGACAATAATTACACCTAATACGTGGGGTACGTTTATAAAGCAAAAAAATCTCTAGGCGCCTAAAGGTGTGCATGAACAAAAGCACATACACTTTTCTTTTTTTATATAAATTTAAAATACAAATCTCAAAGCAAATTATCCCCCAAAAGAAAACATTACTATAAATTTCCAAAATATACATCAATTTTTTGAAATAGGCGAACATCAAACCAAACTGGCTGCGATATCTAAAAAAACTTTTGTATACCACTCTAAAACGACAGAAGAACAGATTAACGCGCACTTTACTGCTTTCACTTAATAAAATAAAAAAAGATAAATATCACCTTTTGTCATGTTGTTCAGGGATACCTTTACATCAAGCGTAAGTGGTCACTGCTCCAGTTCATGTGGAGAGATGAAGCTAGGTTACCCTTTGGACAGTTGAAATGAAGGTTATGTAGAGAAGGATCTCTGAACCATTACTTGAAGTTGAAAAGCCAGGTTGAAGACCTGAAGTGCCTTAATAAAAGCTGAAGATCTGAATTTCCTTAATTTCCCAAATTTCCTGAGTTTCCAGAACCCCTGTTTGTAACAGGTTAACAACGCAGAATAAATGTTTCCTTTTAAATTAAAATGTTTCCTTTTAAATTTTCCCACATACACAATATCAAATCTCTGAATATAAACGTGACATACATATTTTACGAATCAACAATACAAATAATCTTTTATAAATTTACCTTACAACAATTATTCCTTTATAATCACACAGTTGAAATTAAAAATACCTATTCACTTTAATATCTGGTGTACTATAAATTTTACAATAGTTTAAAACAATTTACCCCCTCCCACCTTAGAAAAGTAACAATCTGATACAGAAACAAAAGCCTTACCCATTTCAAAAACATGTTATAGCCTATTACAGAAACTAAATATTCCAAATTACAATGCATAATGATAATCCCTTTTATTTTCCAAAAGTAGCATAATCTTTGGTTCATTAACTTTAGTATACTTTTCTTTACAAAATTCAAATCAACATCCTGATGCTTTTTCAAGTAATTATACATGAAATTCTGAAATCTCTGATCGCCATTTTGATTGGCTTTTGTTTATACCATTTACAAGTTTCAGACTACCTTCAATTTAACAAAATTGACCCACTTACTATCGCAAACCAAAACACAAATTATTACAAGATATAAATGGAACTCTGATACAAAATACAAGTTTAGCTAGATTATAAAATTTACAATATTCGACTTACCATATTTAATGGGGTACCACTGTTTGATACATTACAATGGTGAAACCATCGTCTATTCATTTTAGACAATGTTAAACGGCCGGGTGCATTTGAAACAAACTCCATCACATATTAAAACTTTATCACATATTAAAACTAAAGTACAATGGCCCGAAAAGGTTTACAAAACGTAACACCTTTCCTTAAACTAAGCCATTAAACAAAATGCAACATTTCCTGCTCGGCACAAATATACGTCCACCTCCTTTGACAGTTAGTTTTAGAAGAAGGAAAAAGAGACGCCACGCTATCCCCTCTCTCCCCTCGGTTGAGTAGAAAAATTAACCGAAACCTGACCAAACGGAAATTATACAACTAACGGGACTTTTAGTGCAACCCAGTATACCGTAACGGAAAACGAGAGGGTTTCAAACGGAACCTGTACCATAAATCCAACTCAAATCAATTCAAATCGAAATGGCGCTGACGTAACTTACATGAAATAACAAACAATTTAAAGATTACAAACATGAGTAGTTATCCATTACATTAACCACGTTTATATCTATGTTCAAGAATGAATCAAATTACCAAGCTTGAAATAAAACGATAAAACAATTAATTAAACAATAATTTCCTAACCTCTTCAGGGACAAATTTTTTTGAAGTAAATAAAAACACATGTGAATTTTTTAAAATATAGATTAGTGTTTTAGGATCACATAAAAAATGTTTAAAAAATGTTTTGTTAATATTTAATATTTTTTAATTAATTTAAAGTTAATGTCACAAATGTGTACGTATCTCATTTGTAGCACTTAACCCTTAACGGGCGGCTAGCGCCTTTATACGCGGCACGACCCATTCTCTAAACGCGATTAACGCCTTTAGACGCAAAAGCACAAAAACATGCTTAGATGATCCCATAGTTCACGAAATAAAAAATATAAGCAGAGTCTGTGACTTCTTATCGCTCTGTGTTCTGTCGCCAAAGCAAATTAATCTACTATCGCTTGTGTTCTGAGCGCGGCTTACGCCTATAGACGCAAACTGTTTCATTCAGCTGTTTGTTGTATTTGTACTGTGAGTTTAATGATATTTATTCCAAAGTTTTACTGAAAATGAATATGAGTGTGACTTTTATGTGTAATATTGATGAAACAACAATCAATTTAGTAAATTTTTATTTTTAGGCAACAAGAATAACTAAATTTCTTTTTATGTTTTTCGATTTCTGTAGCCTATATAAAATGTATTCTTGTGTGCAATCTCTTTGTAAGATATGTTTATTATTATTTTTTTAGTTTTCTTTTTATATGTAAGAATTTAGTACGGTAATTATTTTATTTTTTGACAAGTAAAAGTATTGCTTGTATGTATTTTGTTTTTGAAGAGGCTTATTGTAAATTTTGCAAAGTTTGGTTTTACTTTTTACATTTGTAAAAAATATTTTTTTAAAGTTTAAAATTAGTTGGATATTTTTTATGTGTACTATTTAACCCTGAGAATCTAAATTTAAAAAGAACATTGAGAAAATATTATTTTTGTATTTTTTTTGTAAATGAGCGGTAGCCCATGTTTTAGCTTAGCGCTTTAAGGGTTAAGAGTTGTCGCAAAATGGTGCTACAAATGGATTAGAAGCAAAAATGTGTACATTAGTAATAGCAACTATAAAGGAGAAAAAACACTTATTTTCTAAGAAATTTGTATTTTATTGAACAAAGTAAAATATGACAATGTTAAATTTGTTTTTTTTTTACTTAAAAATCTTAGATTTGTTTTGTGTGGAATGCTTTCATACATTCTGGACACAGATGAATACTGCATTTCTTACACCTGTATCTGCTCCTTCTCCTGCAGTTAGCTTCTCTACACCTGTTAGGTGTATCAACTTTCTCGGGGTAGTGACCTTCATTGTCGAACCTGATGTCTTCTAACACTTTTGGCCTGGCCCTTTGTTTCAATGGGAGCTTTGGTGATGAAGACGGTCTTCCCACTTTCTTCCTCTTAGAACCTTCAGCTATCAATGATTCTGCAACTGCTGCCTTGCATTCCAAAAAAGTCAGTTTTGTTTTAGTATGGTCCTTGAACATTATCCATGCATTGGACAAAGCAACATTTACAAAATGGAAAAAGATCCTCAAATAAAACTTTTTATTTTTTAGAGTATGAGGATAGTGTGCTACCATGCGATCTGCTAAGTCCACACCGCCCATGAACTTGTTATACACAGCAACACAAAATGATCTCACAACTTTAACAAACATTTTTTCTCGTCCATCCCATCTTTCTACAGTGTCAATTGGATCGACACCTGCGTAGGTGGACACTAGAGACACAACGCCGGAATCTACCCATCGGACAGTTGATATGTTGTGCTCCGATGTAGCCACAGCCATTGCTCCTCTTCCTTTGTTTAGCAGTTCTTTGGATGAGCCAAGTATTTCTTCTGCTTGCTGAGGAAGCCTGTTACTTCGCAGGGTTCCAACAACATGGATTTCTTGTTGTTGTAACGCTCTCACAAGAGGTATACTAACAAATAAATTGTCAATAAATAGTTTGTGGTTTTTCCCATGCAAGTCATCAGTCAATCTTAACACAGTGTCAGCTATTACACCTAATTTTGATGGGGGTGTACTAAGTTTCCCTTGGTATAGCTCAAACTTGTACACATAACCATTGGAACCAGCTAAGACCCATGCTTTGAAACCCCACTTTTTGGGTTTGGATTTGATGTACTGCTTAGCTCGGTTTCTACCTTTGAACGGAATGATCATTTCATCCACAGCCAAAAATTCTACAGGAGTAAGACAAGTCTTGAAAGATTGGTTTAATTTTTCAACTATTGGTCTTATCTTGATTAAAATGTCCTTGTTGTCACGCGGAATTTTTTCATTGTCTGTAAAATGAAGAAAGCGTTTGATTTTCTCAAACTTCTTCATTGAAATGGCATTTGCAGTCAGATCCATTCTAATTGATGTTATAGCTGACCAGTACATCCTATAAGCCGGATATTTTATGTATGTCATAATTATGTTTATTGCTAGGAAAACTTTGATGTCCTGCGGATTCGCTCCAAGAGTGTAGCCCTTTTGAACCACATACAAATTACTTTCTTGGGCAATAATATTATAAATTTCTTCAGGAAACAAATTTCTGAAAAAATACAGTGGCGTTTTTCCTTTATTGTCATTGCTTAGTGAATATGTTACATTGCCTAAAAACGGTGGCTCTTTTCCGGCAAATTTGTTGTCTTTAGCAAACCACTTAGTTTGCGGTGGTGTTTTTTTTTGTATTTTTACCATCCTTGTTTATCATTTTAGTTTGGATTTGACATAGTGAACTTTTTTGTTTGATTTCTTTCCTCACAACCTTTGGTTTAGATGCCTTTTTTTTACTCTTACATGGTTGAGTTGGAAGTAATAGATTATTTTGAGTTGTTTGATCAAGGTCAGAAGTTGGTTGCACAGAAAGGTTGCTTGGAATTACTATTACAGGATGGTTGTTGGATATTGCAGAAAGATCTTCAGAAAATGTAATATCTGCATTAGAAGTATCATAAGGTAAGTACAATGTGTTTTCAACAGTCTCATCAGGGATTAAAGGTAAAAGTGGGGCAACAAACTTTCTGTTGGAAAAAGAATCAGAACCTTCCAATGACATCTTTAAACTAAAAGTTTTGCCACTGAGCCCAGAAGGCCCAGGCTGAACTAAATCAAGAAATTGTGTTTCTTTGGCATAACCATGCTCATTTGTATTACTAACAGTTACTACATTAGTCATTTCAGTATCTGAGATAAGCTCACTGGTCACTAAAACATTTTGTTCATCAAAGTCCTCAATACAACCATCAATATAAACATCAAAATCTTGTAAATTGCTTTCGTTTATCTGAACACATTCATTACTTTCAAAAGAAGCACCAACACCAACTAGACTTTGTTCTGGTTCTTCATAAGTTTGTTCCTCTTCCTCGCTGTCATCATCTTCATCTGTTATAAAATCTAAATCTGAGCTGTTTGGATCCCCTAGCTTGGTAAGTATATCACATATTTGTGCTGGTCTGTGAGATAAATTAAT